>CM041042.1:4646107-4924577 GCA_023078785.2 Hyles euphorbiae
TACGCTGGTCGCTATCCAAGCAACAGGAAAGACGAAAAAAGTCAGAATGGATAGTGTGTCAAACATGATCTTGCTTTGAAATAAAACTATTATTTACGGATTTTATCGCGGATTTGGTTTAATTTCAACATTTTTTATCTCCCGACGTTTCGATTACTTTACAGCTTTCGAAGCCACGGGGCGAACTGAGTGAGTCATCTGTTCAGTGGCTGTTACAATTTAATTGCCATGAAATTAAAATCCGTTAATAATAATTTTATTTCAGTTGCCTCCGTAGCGCAGTTGGTTAGACGCCGCCTGTGAAACGAGAGGCCGCGGGTCCGATCCCCGCACCGAGAGAAATGTTTGTGGGGCCCACAAATATTTCTTCCGGGTCTGGGTGTTTGTGATACCGAAAAGTCTCTCGTAGTTCCTGATACCCACGACACAAGACTCGATCTTAGTGTGGGGTCAGGACTATGTATGTGACTGTTGGGTGTTATTTATTTATTTATTTATAATTTGTAACATTCACGTAAATTTAAGATACCATTATGACCATTTTTTGTGTTGCTAGTATAACCATGTTGTAAGAATAACCATTTCATAACAACGAACACACTTAAAAACTTACACATACCACCTTCGAAGAAAACACTAAATACAGGGTCCGGAACAAAAGCTCACGCCAAGTGGCCGAGGCTGCTTATACTTATACATTTGAATTTCGAACTACGAGATGTAGCAAGTCTTAAATTATAATCAACTTCAGATAACAATAAACCTTATTCCTTTAAGATTAAGATTCATTATGTTTTTGGACCACATAGAATCAAATAAGACCACACGCTTATTTGTGCTCTTATTTCTCTTGCAGATTTTTAGGCCGTTATTTATAAACTAGTGTATATTTGATCTAAGCATACAATTCTCTCAAAACAGTGTTGAAATTTCAGCGCTTTCAAATTACACGCTCCATTAATTTAAAATTATTTTAATCCAATTAGTTGATCAATCGACCGGAAACAATAAAGTCAAAGTAATATTGGAACCAATTTCCTAATATTTTATTGAGTTAATTTTCAATTAAGTTGGCGGCAAATTATATTACATTTGGTGTTTATGGAAGTCGCTGGATGCAGTCCACTTCCAATATCGGTTTGGAAGTCCTTGGAGTTCTGTTTTGAGCTGTGGATTTCTTGGGGCGGACAATGATTTTAGGGATAATGTAGGCAATTTTTGTGAAGGCTATGCTCGTTTCCATGTAACAATAATTGTTATAGATAAAATAATAGTCATGAAATTTAACACACACATAAGATCAAACCTGTACTATAGAACTGGTAAGTAAAATTTTCACTCATTATAACTACAGTTGACCACAAATATTCCGTCTTATAATTTATAAGGAGTAAAGTATATTGTCATGCCGAGTACAAATAAGATTATAGGATAAAAAAAATTGTAATCGTCCTTTCCGGGCACTCAAACCCTGAAAACTAACTCGCCGTTCAAAGCAAACATGCACTTTTGAATTAGCAAAAATATAGATCACTATAAAAGAGTATTTTGGGCTCATACTAATTTAAATAATCGTCCCGAAATAGTACCTTGAACTGCCCCCGCACAAACTAGAAGTCAAACCACAAGACCATTCGGTCTCACGATTATACCTGAACTATCTAAAACTTTAATTGTCCTAATTATTCGGGTTACGTGCACAAAGTTTTGGATCCAATAATTAAATTAACCACATTATGTATTCCGAATACCACATTTCGTAGTTCTAGAAATTTCCCAATACGTGTTGCCATTACAAATGTAAAGTTTCCAACTAAAATGTTACATTAATTTGTATTAAACTTATTTAAATAACCTAAGATCAAATCCACCTTGAAATAACCTAAGTTATAAGGTCAAGTCAGTCAGTTCAAACATTGTTTTTAGTAATCGCTTTGCAATGGTAAATATAACATCCCATAGGGTTTTAAACAATTATTTATTACATAGTGGAAAAACTATATGTTCCATTATAGGGCCTCATCTATAATCGAGTGTACGATTTTTAGTATTTTCTGCGCTATTCAAACTTATATAACGATACAGTTTTATAATTATTAGCTCTTGTTGTATCTGTATAAGCCAATTTACAACCCATTACAGGGCACGAGCCTCCTCTACAAACGAGAGTATGATTGAGAGAGGTTAGGCCATATAGGCCACGCTGGCCGTGTGGCTTTGTGGAGTGTTAACATTATTAAATTTATATAGACTTTCTTTAAAGTTAAATCGATGTGTATAATTTCCAAATTGGCTAACTTCAGTAGTATATTAATTAAATAACAACACTCAAATCCGATATGATAACTTTGTTCCCCACTTTCGTACCCTTGCCTCAGGGCAGCGGGAGTATTGGGATATATCAGGGGAAAGGGGACAGGGAGGGACTATTGTCAGAGAGGGAAAGGAAACAGGGCGTTGATTTCAACACCAGAAACTGAAAATCAATTAATATTAACACATTAATTATACGGGCTGTAGACAGCAATTGTTCTATGCTATTAATAATGATTGTATTTTCTAAATTATTATTTTGACATAAATATATTTTAATTTTAGGAAAAAAGATTAGTAGAATGAAACTTTAGACGAATAAATGGTATGGAAAGTAGTTTGTGTGAAAGATATGACTAAGGAAAGTACTTAAAATGGAAAGACTTAAAGGATTAATGATTAAGATGTTAAAGTACAGAAGAACGGAATAAGAGAGAAGATTCTGGAAGACGAGGAAGGACGGAGGACGTATGGAGTAAATACGTATTTGAAATAAAATGAATTATATTGAAGATTACTAGGACTTTGTTTGATTTGAACTATTCTCACATATATGGAAAGGACGAAGGGCGCGTGAATTATTCCGACGTAAGTGGTTCGGAGCTACATCTCCAGTGGAGCGTTACTGAAATTTGCTGTCGCTCACAACTATTATGATCATCGTTATACTTACCACCTTTAAGAAAAAATCTATTACATTATGTTTTTATTAAATTGCAATGAATGTCGAGACGAACATGCCGTTCGCCTGATGGTAAGAGTTACGATTTCCCATGAATAGTAGCAAAGCCAAACAACTCAAAATTTACGAATGCTTGAAATTCACTGCGCTCGCCACCTTGAAACGTAAGATGTTAGGTCTCAATATAACCAATAGTTACTTCGGCTACAATATCCTTCAAACCGAAACACAACAGTGCATTTACACTGCTGTTTGGCAAAACTTTGTAAAATATACATGATTTGATGCATTGCTCTTAAGTTTTGATTTCAATAATTTGACAGGCAAGCTCCAATAAACTTCACGACCTAAGAATTACCATCGTTAACACCCTACTTGACTGATAAGGTGATGTCATCCATCTTCAAAACTTCGATATTATGCATGATATTCTGCAAACGAACCATAGTATCGCCTACCGGAGTTGACTAGCCAATATCCAAAGTAAACAAGCTGAAGGTATGAATAAATTCCATGAATAAATAATATCTTGCTTATAAAGAACCTGTTGAGATGAGAAAAGTTCGCGATTGACTTCGACTAGTCCAACTATTCATAGATATTGTACAGAGTTTGTTTTAAACGGCAAATATATTGGATATTGAAAATGCAGATCAAAACTTGGAAGTGATATTCTTGTGCTTAGCGCCTAATTTGATATTTTTTTAACTTCAAATCTCACATGAATTTGTATTTCCAGACTTGGGATTAAAGCCCAAGGGAGTAACTCTATGATTCGACTCTAAGTTCGAAAGTTCGATGTTCCAAGCAGAATATAAGTTTTCCTCTCCAAAGCCCAATACTATGATACTTATCATTTTCTCCGAACTCAGTCTATGGTTACGGCTTACGGCGTATGATAGATCGAACATTTTGTGGATTATTTAGGTTTTCACATTAGTGAAGTTTTATGTACGACGACGGTACATTTAAAATTGATATCGGATTACCGAAAAGCCCCACAGAACATCATGGTTATCTAGCATATTATGTGCTAACCAGACCAATTAAGCGTGTACTAATACCTCTAGTTCTCCTAGTTTTGATAGTCACGGGACAGGCCTAGTGTGGGCATCACAGTATTCGTAACTAAGACTGGTAAAGGAATAGAAAATCTAGTTTAAAAAGTTTGATCCGCTTACTATTTTTCTAATCTTATGCTGGTAATAATAAATTAACAATAAATTATCATATTATGTAGGTAAGTACTAAAACGCAGAAATTCTATTACTGAAATCAAGGTTATTCTCGGAACCCAATGAAAAACATTCACCCACATTAAGATTATATTCTAACAGGATACGAAATCGGATTTGCGTTGCTCTGTGCAAATTAAACGCTTGGTTAACCCTCTTCTTGCATAATGTCCCTAAAACACTCTGTTAAATATTTGTACCCAAAAAGATTTCGGTTTCCCAAAATTGACCCTTAGAAATAAATTGTAAGTAAACATTTGAACTGGACGAAGTTGAATTTTATTAGACATAAGAAACAATAAATTTCTGATGAATTTATCACACAGCGTAATCAGCATTAATAAAAAAAATTGGAGTGTCAGACACCCAGAAACTAATAGTAGAATAATAACATCTGCACGGACAGGGACATCTTACAAGAAGATAAATAAATAAATAAAAATAAATAACACCCAACAGTCACATACATAATCCTGACCCCACACTAAGATCGAGTCTTGTGTCGTGGGTATCAGGAACTACGAGAGACTTTTCGGTCTCACAAACACCAAACAAAGATGACGAACTAGTGATATTCAAATTTTAACCAAAAATAAAGTAGGAAAAAATAATTTAATATGAAGTAAGAATAAATACATAATTCGGACCCCACACTAAGATTGCGTCTTGATGAGAGAATTTTCGATCGCACAAACACACAGATCCGAAACAAAATATCTTTGGAACACAATCATTTATGTCAGTGAAGAAATCGATCCCACGGCTTCACGTTTAACGGCCAGCATCTAATCAACTGCGCCACGGAGGCTTTCAAAATGATTAAGTGACATTACATATAATAAAGTATGTATGAGGCTCATCTCGTAGAATATGCATTATGAATTTTCGAAGACATTATACAATAGTTGTGGAAAATTCTCTCCATTTCCACCATCTATTTTAAGTCTAAATATTGTCAAAATCAGTAAATGAATGTGAGTGAAATCGAAGTATAAAAAAATATTTTTTCCGATTTACTGGCGGTAGGTCTCTTATATGTGAGAGATCATCTGGGTAGGTACCACCGCAATGTCTATGTCTCCCGTGAAACAGCAGTGTAAATGCACTGTTGTGTTTCGGATTGAAGGACATTGTAGCCATAGTAACTACTGGACATATTGAGACTTAACATCTTATGTCTCAAGATGACGAGCGCAGTGGAATTTTGCTACTGTTTATGAGCAGTCGTATCAGGCGAACGGCTTGCTCGTCTTGCCATTCATTGAAATAAATAAAATAATAATATTAAAACAATATACTTAGTGGGCATATTCATACCCTAATCTTGGAGTAAGTCACCTCAAAGCCACCGTAAGAATAAAAAAATGGGACTATTCAATGTAACAATCGCCAGAACCCGCACCAAATTATCTGGCACAAATTAATATCACAAAATATTCATTTGGAATTTATAATCAAATTTCGCAAAGGAAACCCTACGAAACATTCCAACTCCCTTATTTTTATTTATTACGTTTCCAAAAACATTCATATAATTCCGAATCTAAAATTACTTCACAGAATTGCCATTCCGGATTCCCTTTGAATGTTCACTGATTACTCTTTTATTACAAAACCAGACTGTTGAATAATAGAAATGAGACGTGAATGATAGTGGAAACTTCTTTAATAATAAAATAAGGCGAGTCACTTTGGACACTTGGAAAATTTGTAATCTGAAAATTGATTTCGCGCTTTCGCATTATAAATCTTGAACACTGGTTGCTAAACTTTTACGGCCCCCTTTTTTGATTTTTTAATTATGTGTTTATTTATCTACATGATTTTCATATTCTCGCTTATTTTTGACGTATATCTAATTTCAATACACTCTTTGTAGAAGGCCTATGTTCAGCATTAGACTTCTTATAGCTAAAAAAGGAACTGATTCAGCTTTTCAGACTGCCTCGGTGGCGTAGTTGTACTACGGTACGGTTACAAAGCTGAGGTCTCGGGTTCGAATCCCGGGTTGGGCAAAGTGATATTGGATTTTTCTATTCAGTATCAGCCCAGAATCAGGAATTTGTGCCCGATATGGCGATAGGCTTGCCACCTATCACATTGTGGGACGGAACATACAAGGCGAAATGTGGGTGCCCTCGCACCTCTGCCTACCCCTTCTGTGAACAAGGCGTGAGTTTATGTATGTATGTATGTATGTATGTATGTATGATTCAGTTTTGAGGAAATCGTAATTTTCAATGCCAGAATATATTACCTATAATATATAAAAACAACTTTTAAAAGAAAAGTACATTTTTAAAACAAATTACCTTACATTATGTAAAGCAAATTTTTGTCGTATAAAAACTTTATCACAAAAAAAAACTCAGATATTTATTTTTTTATTTACACTTTTGCCAAGCTATATACATCATTGTTAATCCGTAAGCCATTGTTCGTTTAGCCTTTAAATGAAATATAGTCTAAGACAAGTTTGAGAACCGCCCGGAACCAAGCGAAACCTGTCAGAGCTAATTTGAAATTTGTGAGCAAAGTTAGGGTGCTTGATGATTGTTATCCACCTTCGCGGGAATTTTCTAGACGCTCAAGGGCCCTACTATATTCATCCGAAACGAAGTTCGAAACTTCGGACGATCGAAGTTTTTTGTACGATACGAATGTATCTACTTTGTAAAAGTTCGTATTTGTATAACGTACATCGTAACTATAAGTCCATGGTTACGACCATAAGTCAATAACGACCATAAGTATATGTAGGTACATTGGTATCGTATATAAACTTCGATCATCCGAAGTTTCGAAGTTCGTTTCGTATGAATATAGTAGGGCCCCTAATTCTACTCGGAACGAACCTCTAATTTGGCCAGGGGTCTACGCGTGAATTATTCATGGCCAATTAGTCTTTCACGCCTAGATTTTTGGTAAATTGGGCCTTATTGAGTAGGATCTGTAATTTCTCTTTTGTTTGAAGATTTATAAGTGAAGATTTGGAAATGTCACAAATGTCAAAAAGCGTAGACATGATGTAATAAAATTAGAGGAAGAAGACTGGACAGAGGTCACTCAATATATTGAATTATGCATTTTCAATAGAAGACATTCTAAGATTGATGATAATATTACGAGTATAACAATATAGTTTACAACCAAAATCCTTACACGAATAAAATCTGTTATTCCCAAGACAGTACAAACGTTTATTTTTTTATTGCTTTCACGACACGAATCTCAGTCACGACAAATAAAACGACGCTTTCGTCCCAACAAAATAAGTCAGCAAGCATTTCCAGGTTTTATGCACAATTAAAAACAGAATGCAGTAAAACTGTACCCATTGGCAGTAATTAAACAGGTATCTGGGACTCTTCGCCCGTTCAAAATGTTAATTACTCATTAAAATTGAGGTCTCGTTTTGGTCTTGGCGAATTTTTAACGACCTCAAGTATTCGGGGCGTAATTAATGAAAATAAATTAAGAGGTGCTCTCGGTTAGGTGGAGGTTGCCTCCTTTGATTATTAGATCTTGCGTCTCGGAATCCAGAAAATTAATTACATTTCACTTGATACTATCTTTGAGCTTGTTTATGGATGTTTAATTTATTAGCTGATGGTAAGGTTATTAAATTAGATAAGTTTGTAAGCTACTATCGTTTTGAGTACTGGCAGTGATAGTGGATTTTGGTGTATAATTTTATTGGTTTACTTTACATTTGTAATAGTGATATGAAATGGAAAATTACTTTGAACACTGATAAAAAAGCAAAATTACTGACTTATTTCTTATCAGCCCATACACGTCCCACTGCAAGGCACGGGCCTCCTCTACAATCGAAAGTACGATTGAAAGTGGTTAGGCCATATCCACCATGCTGGCCTAGTGCGGGTTGGCGTACTTACATACCATAGAAATTTTATAAATCGCTATGGTATGCAGGTTTCCTCACTATGTTTTCCTTCACCGTTTTAGTGCGTGGTGATTGACTATCAATGCACACATGGATCCAAATCAGAGGTGTGCCATGGAATTCAAATCCACGACCACCGTGAATATGTTGGCAGTCGCGTCTAGTCCGTTTACCAACAGGCCACCACGCACTTCATATTCATATTGACTTATTTGTTGCAGATATATGTATTTTTTTTTGTATCTGCCCATAAACGTCCCACTGCAGGGCACGGGCCTACTCTACAATCGAGAATACGATTGAGAGTGGTTAGGCCAAATAGTCCACCACGCTGGCCTAGTGCGGGTTGGCAGATATATGTATGGAAGCAAAATTCTTTCATTCATTGATTAGATATACATATATCTTTAGCATGGAACAGCAAAGTCCTTTAAAGTCTGACACTTAGATTACAGAATACACAAAAATAAGAAAACTAAAAATAAATTAATAGTAAGCAACTAGTAGTGCGTGGTGGCCTGTTGGTAAACGGACTAGACGCGGCTGCCAACATGTTCATGGTGGTTGCGGGTTCAAATCCCAGGGCACATCTCTTTCACATCTCACCACTTTCAGAGTCATGTGTGTATTGATAGTCAATCACCACGCACTAAAACGGCGAAGGAAAACAACGTGAAGAAACCTGCATACCATAGCAATTTTTAAGAATTTCTATGGCATGTAAGTCCGCCAACCCGCACTAGGCCAGCGTGGTGGACTATATGGCCTAATCACTCCATCGTACTCTCCATTGTAGAGGAGGCCCGTGCCCTGTAGTTGGGGTATATGGGCTGATACAGAAGCAACCACGAATCATAGAAGGCTCTATTCATCAAAGGCAAAGACTAATTCTTCAAAAGAAAATTCAAGAAATGAAATATGATAAAGAAAAATATACTCGTTCCATATGGGAAAGCCGGCGAGAATCGGGTTACAGACGCTTCACGACTGCTATCACAATGCAAACTTCTAATGCATAAGCAAATAAAAGTTTAATTCCCAGCCGCGTCATCCATTCTTACACAGCGTTAGCGAACTCAACAATGTTTGCAGTGGTTTTGAAATTTAAATCGCTATCCCCAAACGGCTTAAAATTTCAGCGCTTTTTAATATTATTCATAAAATCACTCAGATATTAATAAATTCTGATACTGCGGTTTGATTGAATAGACAATATTTAAATTGATAAGTGCTAGCTAATATTATGTTACACATTTTTATTAGTTTGATTAATGCTTTGAATTAACGAGAATGCATTAAGAGATTTATAAAAGAAATGAAAAAAGATTAAATGTCTTTGCTTAGTAATTTTTTATTGCAATTAATAACGAGTCGAGCCGTTCACCTGATGGTAAGCGATATGACCGCTCATGAACAGTAGCAAAACCAAACCTTGGATTACAAAGCAATTATTAGCATTTCATTGAACTACGTTAACTTTATTTAAAAAAAAAACGATCGAAATTTGTGTCCTCAATTGAAAATTTTAAGCCAAAAGGCAGATAAAGTACTTGAATATATTGTTTCACGAAGCCTATTGAAATTGTGAATTGGGGCATTCAATCATAAAATCGAAACTCGCTTTATTTGGCCATCCAGCTAATTGAGTTGTAAGATTTGTTCTGTACCAATTATGGGGGATCCTTCAGCGATCTCTTGAGGTTCTGTTACAATTAATTAAATTGTTAAATTTTGGTGTTGCAGTTCATATAACTGATAGAAAATTTGGTATTTAGAATATTTGATGGACTGGAAGATTGGTTTAATTTGTTAAGCTTTCATCTCCCTTTGATTAAGTTTTTAAAGGGGTTATATCTCTACCCCTGTAAACGGAATATACAAGACAAAATGTGGGTGACTGGTAGCACATCTGCCTACCCTTTGTGGGAAAAAAAGGGTGAGTTTATGTATGAATGGTTATCCAACTATACCGCAAATTTGAGATGCAAACTTGATACATTTCTTTGTTACTTCTTGAGTGCAAATCATATACCTATGACTAGAACCTTTAGCGTGGTGGACTATACGGCCTAACCACTCTTAATCGTACTCTCGATTATAGAGGAGACCCGTGCTCTGCAGTGGGACGTATATGGACTGATACAGATGACTAGAACTTTACTAATATTCTTTTTAATATTTTATAATAACTATTGACAGTCTCCGTGATGCAGTTGCTTAGACGCTGACTGAGAAACTGCAGGCCACAGATTCGTAGCTGCGGAGAACGAACAAAAACGAGACAAATATGTGTATGATTTAATTTTAGTGAAAGGTCAGGACTATGTATGTGACTGTTGAATGAATTTATTTTATTAATTATAATAAACAAGTCCTGAAACTTTATAAGTATGCCAAAGTATATTCGGTTTCGCAAAGGCCGGCGTAATTATGTGGATAATTATTTATCGCAATACGATACTTGTTTACGAGAGGAAAGCTGTTATATTACTCGTCTAGTACCCAGAGACAGAATGAGGTATCCCAGTACAATTCGTCTTAAAAATCTAAAATGACAGGCTGATATTCGTTTTTACATTTAGATGATTTAAACATAAACAGTTGCTCAAATCTGTACAACCAAATGCACATATTCAAGATAATATGTTATAACTATTTCGCATAAAACTAATCACAATAAAACTTGCAAAATAAAAATATTCCTTGTATGTATATTACAAAAGAAAGTATGCCAAATACTAAAACGCCACCGACATCAACGTACACAACATTTTATGGATGTCCAATTTTTATCTTTTTTAATTTCCGTCTTGGATTACGTACGGGTGTAAATCAGGCTGCAATCTGCCTTACTCTGAAGGTACTCAAATGTATGTATATGTCACTAGTGGAATCAGTGGTATCATATGCTCTCGACAGCTATGGTCTAACGTTCAAATCATACATAAACGAAATAGAATCTTTACAAATCAGATTTTTAAAACTACTCGTAACCAATAAAACCAAAAATAAATGTAAAGAAAATTATTATAAGTTATTTAAAATATGCAATATACTACCGGCCTCATTAAATCACAAACTTCAGTTGATTACTAATAACCATAGCTGCGAAGAGCTGTTGGTACCGCTGCAACACAATAAGCCAACCAGAGCGGTATCGGCAGGGAAATACCTTGTACCAAGGATCCACAATTACTTCGGAGACAGGACACTACGAAAGCGATTACCGTACTTGATAAACGGTTTCCCTTCCGAAATCGCGGCAGCGATTAATAGAAAAAAGTCTGATATTAAAGCTTTTAAAAAGTATTTTCTATCAACCTCATAATTAGGCACTCGTAATTCGCTAGATATTAAGTATGTAAAACACTACTATGTACTCACAGACAAACCACGTAATTGGTTTTGTGGGACTAATTGTAATTTTTTTGTTATTTTGTCTTAATATAATAAATAAATGAAAAAAAAAAAAAAGTAGGGTTGTTAAGGGAATGTACTATCGTTGGAATATTTATGACAAAGAATTTCGATAATTCTTTAGTAGCCGATGGTGGTCTTATTATTGATGCCGCAGATGAAGTGAAAAAAAATTGTCAAGGAAGACGGCATATGGAACATCCTATTTTTTTATTGCAATGAATGGCGAGACGGGCATGCCAACGATATGGCCGTTCATTGATAATGCAAGATCGAAAAACATCTTGAATTACATAGCAATGTTTGGCATTTGACTGCTCTCGCCATTCATATGTCCAGTTACTTTGGCAACAATTGATAGCAAGTTAATTTGAGACATTATGATTTGAGACTTTTCCGCCCTTACCCACCGCTGCAACTCCTGTCAGCTTTCTATTGCCCACTTTCAAAGCGGGAGACAAAATATTGAGTTGAGAGGTATTATCCTCTAATATAAGAGACATTATGATTGCAAAAATATTTGAAATTATATGTCCTCAGATTGTATTAAAACTGAAATTATTATTCATATTTTTTGCACAGATAGACTCGTCACATATCATATCATGGGAGGGAAAATACATGACGAAACGTAGGTGTCCTGGTTGCACATCTGCCTACCCGTTCTGGGATAAAGGCGTTCATTTATGGACGTTATGTATTTTTTGCATATCCTGCATCCTATTTCCATATAAATGCGTATATAACATTTATGTAGTGACAAAGCATAAATAAGTTCCATACATATAGTAATATTCCTAAGATAATATATATAATACTGCGAAGCTAAAATAATAATAATAATAAGAATAAATGTAAAAATTAAACTAAATCCGCGATAAAATCCGTAAATAATAGTCTTATTTCACTACGAAGTTATTTATTTGAATTACATAAAAATGTTCCAACACAGAAAAATACAGTATTCCAAATTCAAATCAGTTTGGTCCAATGTCCAACGTCCAACTAGTTTAACACACCTGGGGCCCGCTCCAGTCCATATAACTCGATGGATACCCATCATTCTTTAATCATTTGAGGCACCTGACCTTGCGAAGATTGGTTGGAACCCGAAATCCATTATAGTGACTAGTTGAAGTATGGGTTCTCAAACACATTTTTTTTCTTTTTAAATAATTGCCCGACATAATCAATGCACCTTATGTTAAGCGCAAATGCCGTCCAGGGAGAATCAAATGGCATCAGTCGGTAGTTACATGTCATTCAATACAATTATGCCGGCGTTCAAGATTCATTACCGCGGAAGAATCTAAAATTATAGGAAGAAGGGAACACGCGTGAAGGCAAACAATCCCACAGATAGACAGACAGTGCGGCACAAAAAAATATTCGCGCATTTTTGGTTTGTGCCGAGATGGTTTGGACCATCAAGCTATGGTTTTGCAAGCCAGCACGCGTGGTTATATCTATGTAAATGGAACAGAACGTCATTTACATATGCCGATAAAGGCTAACTTATCATGTTAAAATTTTCATCGTCGTCGAATTAAGAAGTTGCAAAAATACGATGTTTATAACAAAAAAAAATCGTCGCGTTTTTTTTTTGCAAAAGTTTTAGTTTCATTGCGTCTGAAGTCACTAAAACTACCACCTGGCTTAGTTTTCGGTAGTAGTCTGGATATACCCTATTAGCTAGTAATATATTGTATTTTAATTTTTATAGGTAATCGATAGTTATAAATATCGCCTTGGCAAAGACAGACGTGAGCGGTTAGGCCACAAAGCGTGATTATATCACAATGGAAAGGCTTAACTCAAGCTCCATATCGCTCACATAAGCATTGTTTACATTACAACGTGTATACAAGAGTTTGTTTATAAAACCAGTAGATTACGGTCCATTACAGAAAATCTATTATAAAAGTATAACTTTGTATATTATCGAAAATGTATTGGGGAATAGACTGTCTCCCTGGCGCAGTTGGACTATGGTAAGATTATGGCGCTGAGGTCTCGGGTTCGAATCCTGGATGGACAAAGTAATACTGGTATTTTCTGTTAATTATCAGTCTGGAGTCTTGAATTTGAGCTTGATATTGCAATAGGCTCGCCCCCTATCACATTGTGAGACGGAACACACAAGGCAAAACATGAGAGTCCTTGTAACACCTCTGCTTATCCCTTTTAAGAAAAAGGCTTGTGTTTATTTATTTTTTGCAATGTGTATTACAAATTTATTCATTTTAACGCCACAAAATAATTAAAATCCAGATGTTAAGTCCAGTAATATATATAATATGTATATTAACATGTTATGTCAATGAGACCACTAACTTGGGTCAAGTAATTTCTTTTAGAAATAGACAATAATAGGAAATCAAGAGGCAATTTGAAATAATTCATCATAAAGTAATACAAATTCATAAAAGCCCTACAACTATCAAAATATAGTATACAAAAAACTACTAAAAACAAACAAATTGTTGAAAATATGGGAAATTGATTTTTGTTTATTAATCGGTTGTAAGATATCTTACAAATACGAGTACGATATACCTAATGCTAATATGTACTGTATCAGCCCATATACGTTCCACTGCAGGGCACGGGCCTACATACCATAGAAATTCTTATAAATCGCTATGGTATGCACATGCAGGTTTCCTCATGATGTTTTCCTTCACCGTTTTAGTGCGTGGTGATTGACTGTCAATACACACATGACTCCGAAAAGTCAGATGCTATATAATTAAGTCTAAACAAATTTCCATAAATATGAAAATAAAACAATTCAAATACTTTCTTGCAAATTATTTTAACAGTCACATTTTCAATTTCCCAAAGCATATTTTATTGAAACCAATATTTATAAAGTGTATAAGTAGCGGAAATATCATGTATCCTAAAATATGACCGAGGCTCGACGTTTGATTGTCAGGAGGAAAACAAATATATTCAGTGTTGTCACCAATTTACTGATATCGTCTACAAACATTGAGTATTTTTAGTGCATGGAATGGCGAGACGGGCATGTCATGATAAGCGACACGACCGCTCATAGACAGTAGCAAAACCAAACACCATTATGAAATACAAAGCAAAGCTTGACATTCCACTGTACTCGCCATTATGAGACATTAGACGTTAAATATATCCAATAGTTACTCTGCCTGGTCAAGTGCGTGGTGGCCTGTTGGTAAACGGACTAGACGCGGTTGCCAACATGTTCACGGTGGTCGCGGGTTCAAATCCCAGGGCACACCTCTGACTTTTCGGAGTCATGTGTGTATTGATAGTCAATCACCACGCACTAAAACGGTGAAGGAAAACATCGTGAGGAAACCTGCATACCATAGCGACTTATAAAAATTTCTATGGTATGTAAGTCTGCCAACCCGCACTAGGCCAGCGTGGTGGACTATATGGCCTAACCACTCTCAATCGTACTTACGATTGTAGAGTAGACCCGTGCCCTGCAGTGGGACGTATATGGGCTGATACTGTTACTCTGCCTACAATATCCTTCAAACCGTATCACAACAATGCATTTACACTGCTATTTGGCATGAGAAATTATTCTCACATACGAAATCAAACACCAGTCAATTATGTGACTGGAAGAATCTATGACCAGCAGCGGGCAGTTAAGAATTCATGATGGATCTGTATACTTCTTGAATCGAAATGTGCACGGAACAATACGAAAGCGAATGAACGATAATCCAGTCACAAATAAAATAAAAGCCAACTCACCCAAGTCCCGTTCTCACAGCTAGCTGGCGTCGGAGACAGTACTGGCTATCACCATCATCTCAGCCATAGGAAGTCCACTGCTGAACACAGGCCTCCAAGGATCTCCACATCGACCTGTTGGAAGCTGCCTGCATCCAGCGACTTTTTGCAAACTTAGTCACGTCGTCCGTCCACCTTGTTGACGGGAGTCCTAAATTTCGCTTGCCTATACGTGGCCTTCACTTTAAATCCTGTAGTGGCTAACACCAAAACTCTATTTCACTAGGTAGTTCACGAACGAATTAAGCGAATTTGCAGCTCGGTGGAGCGCGGGCCATGCATTCCGAAACGCACACGAAACTCCATACAAAATGACATACCTACAGAGGTCTGCGGCAAACTACCCTCAACTGGACTATATTTACAATAAAATTAAGTAAACTGTAAAACTTCGTTAACTAACTGAACTACACCAATAAATTATGAAGAGAATTCGGGACTGTAACTAATTCCTAAGAACTTCAAATCGAGAAAAACTAGAATATTTCCAACAGGCATTCGTTAATGGATTTTCAGAAATTTACTACACATATATCCAATATTTATACTATCAGAAAATACATGGCAGTCTCATCTTATAAAAATGTCTTCACAACAAAATAAGAAAGATAAAAACAAAACAATAACAAAGCCAATCTAACACTTCACAACAACTAATTAAACTAAAAAAACTAAAGGAAAAAAACAGAGCATCGAAAAAACTCAGAATCGTATTATACTGTATCTGTATCAGTCCATATACGTCCCACTGCAGGGCACGGGCCTCATTTACAATCGAGAGTACAATTGAGAGTGGTTAGGCTATATAGTCCACCACGCTGGCCTAGTGGGTACACGTGGGTTAAATTAAATAACACATGTCCACATCACCTGTATAGTCTAAAATTAATTTCAATACATTGTTTACATTTCAACATTATTGTAAACATGTTTGAATTCGAATTAAATTCTAATTATAAATGCCATGGCACTCAATACATTTGTTATTCGCATTCATGGTGTATGTAACACGAATTCTAGTATCTACATAATTGAATTTCTGGTAACGCATTATTATTGCAAATATTCATCAACTCAATTAACAGGCTTCGATAATTTTATTTATGACAACCAGTCTAATTTGAGTTTTGATGTTATGGAATTGCTGTGAAAACCCTATTAATTGCAACATATTAAGCATTCCGTTGGTAAGTGTTTGTAAGGTTCTTTTTAATTATTAGTAATTATTAATTAAAACCGTTTACTAAATTCTGTAATGTCATCTCTCTCTTTTATAATGCTTCCAATAAAAAATAATTATTTTTGAGAAAACAAATACTCGTATCATATGATAGCGTAATATCGGGCAGGAGAATATGTATTGATTTATGAATTATTTCAATCGGGCATCACTCTTTGGCTGTGTATATGTCACCACAAGGATCTTAGTGGTATTGCAAATATTATTATTATTAATGCCCCATACTACGAGAGGCAGACCAAAGAAGTTCTGGCTAGATGTCGTCAAGGAAAATATGAGGGTCAATGGCCTTACTATTGAGGATGCCGAAGATCGGGAAGAAAGGGTGAATAATTTGCCGAAAGGCGGATCCTGGTACCGGCCGGTATAACGCCAGGTAGAAGAAGAAGAAAAAAAGCCTATACTGTGTCCCACTGCTGAGCAAGGGCCTCCCCTTTGTTACCACACTTGACCCGGTCTTTCCTTCCTTGAATGCATCCAACTCGCCTTTCCACCGCATCTCCGGTCTTCCGCGTTTTCTCCAGCCAGTCTCGGGAATTTCAAATTTGTTAAGGCAAAACACAATAAAAGCAGTAATGCGTCTTTTTTTTGACGTCTGAGCCATTTATTCTAAGTAATGTACTCGCAGCTGTTTCCCACTGGGAATACTAAAAGATACTTTTTTCACAACTTCAGTTCTCGTTAAGTTGAAGATAAATAGATACTGTCTTGAGAAACAATTAAAAACTTGTTCAGTTTAGTTAATTAAGGTTGATGTCGGGTTACGGGATACAAATTAGAACTGACAGACACCGCCTACGATGTTACTCATTGCTCTTAGCTTTGTTGAATAATAATGGCGAAAAGTGGCTATCGATTGTAAATATTAATGATATTCTAGTTGGCTGCGGAATGAGTGACAAATCAAAGGTTGGAAGTCAGAGCCAAAAGGTTTCTATTAAAGTGATCACTTCTAAATGAAATTAACCCAGAATTTGGCAGTTTACGGATAATGCTCTACTATTCGGTATATTATTTTGCATAGAACCGATCGAGCAAATTAGTCACCTGATGGTAAGTGACCACTGCCGCTCATGAAAATTCATAATTCATTTCTGGCTGACTGGTATTGATACTGACTGACTCATCAAATCGGGAGGGGAGAGGGAAGGAAAAAAATATATTAGAGACGGTATTGGACACCCGGACATCGCTCTCACCCACACTGAAAGAAACGCGACAGTAAAGCTGTCGCTTTACATTGATCTCCTGTGAGACAGTGGTACCGCCCAGGACAAGGCTGCCCATCCCGTGCTGAGTCACGAATGACAACTGCGTGGCTCTAGCACTTTTAAAAAGCAGACTCGACTAAGATACTGTTTAACAGTAAAATGACGTGAAGCGACTGCTGTCTTTTTTACTGATGAGTGATACTGCCGTATATCCAATACATTTTTCCCACTTTCACACTTATTCTTTTCATTTCCTCTTCAATTATAAAAGACCTTCGAAGCTTCTAAGGTCCAAGAGATGCAGATGTTGAAGGCCTTTATTAATCACTGATCATCAGTTGCACCGTTGGCTCGTTTGTTAAAGCTATGCTCTGAATTACGTAAATTGTGCAACAATATACCATTAATGCTAATCGGACTAATATTAAACACAAATAACAATAATGGCGCAATTTAATGCGTGATGGATAAACCGATTAACCCAGCGCGAAACAAAGCAAAACAAAATGGCCGCCAGCAAATTCTGCATCATTAAACTAATGTCATTAATCCACTATCTAAAATCACACGTATTAGCCCAAACATTGTAGATAATGTATTTGATATTACTGGAACCGGAATAATAACAAAATGGTTTCTAAAAATATAGTTTGAATCGAATTGGCAGAGAGCAGACATTCGGCGGAAATTGAAATATCAGAGCGATATTTATTAAATAGTGAAGTAAAAAGTGAATGTGTCATTTAGCATAAAATCGGCAAATGAAATTGGTGATGAATTTAATGTAATGAAATAATTGGAAAATACATGAAACGTATGGACAATAAAGCCTCTTGTACTTCGTGAAAGGATTCATAATGACATTTAATGGTTGAAAAGCGATATTACAAGTTAAATAATATAAATAAACACAGCTAACACAAGTGATTTCGAAACTATATTTGCTAAACAATACGATACATCGACATAGAAGTGAATATCAAAATTTTCTACACGTTTTTGATCTCATAACATCGAGGAATCTTTTATTCTCACTCAAAGAACCACCTGAATGAAATCTGAATCGCACCTGATAGTAAGTGCCATCCAGACAGCGTAGAAAATATTGATAAAAAACTAACTCCAACCTAATATATTGATAATGAAATATGTCTGCATCGTAGATAGTAAAACAAAACATATCCGATTTTACGTTATGAAGACTAATACAATTGTTATATTGTGTGGTTAAAACATGCCAGCGTACTCTCTAACCTATTCTCTAATTATATCAAAAATGATTTGTAAAACAACAAATATATTATTCATATTATTTTTCATTTTATTACTGTGTTCAATATCTTTAAATGCTTGCTATATACCAATGTATGCTCCGTATCCAACAATGAATCCAACTGTACGTCCAACTATTCCTACGACATCACGGCCAACTAGATCTAATTCAAATACTTCTAGAACACCAGTTATGACTACAACTATAGTTACAACTACAAGTTCTACTACTGAAGAAGAAAGTGAAGAACCGAAGAAGTCATGTGGTATATTTTGTTGGATACGAAGAGTTGGACTGTTTATTGTTCAGCAGTTGTTGAGTGATAGTTAATAAATTGTTTTGTTTCTATATTTGTTATTAATTATTTATATGTGCCCTATTTTTACCCCGCTTAGTGAGCAAGAAACCGGTCACTATAATGGAACTTAATAAATTTTGAGTAAAGTATCCTTTAAATGATAGCCTCTATAGTGCAGTTGGCCAAAGGGCCGGTTGTGAAACGTGAAGCCGCGGGTTTAATCCCCGCACCGAGATAAATGATTTATCCAAAGGTATTTGTTTAGGGTCTGGGTTTTTGTGAGAGTGAAAAGTCTCACGTAGATTCTGGTTTGTGTATTAAAAATATACACTAATAAAAAATAGAAAACGGAACAGACGCGGCTACCGACATGGTCACAGTGAACACGGGTTCAAAACCTAGGGCACATATCTGACTTTTCCGACTCATATGTTTATTGATAGTCAACCACCCCGCACTATAACAGCAAAGGACAACATCGTGAGGAAAATTGCATACCGTCCGCCGTACCGCACTAGGCCAGCATGGTGGACTATATAACCTAAGCACTCTCAATCGTAGTCTCGATTGTAGAGGAGGCTCATGACCTGCAGTAATATATATATATAGGTATATACCCAAGCCGTGTTCGGTTTAAGTGACAAGGTTTTTATTCTCATAAAATAATTATATACTTATACATGTAGAAATAAATATTTCAATATATTTAATGTTTATTCCTCATAAGGCTGATGTATCCTATTTTTGCTTTAAATGTGCGGGCGCAAACAGGACACGTGAGGATACCATTATAGGTGTTGTAGGTAATGTTTGAAGGCGGTTTGGTTTTCAGTTGGTCGCCTTTGTCGTCAAGTTCGCGACTTCTTTCGTTTTCAAAAGCTTGAACTTTCTGCTGGACATAGAACCTCCATTCAGGCCGCTGTTCAGCCCTACAGTTAGAGGTATAGGGACTGATAGAGTACAAAATATAGAAAAAATAATACATTTTATTTTAAGCTCAACGCAATTTATTCAATAGGAAATAAAAAGAGAAAAAAGAAGCAAAACATTGAAAGTGGAAAGAAATATTATAAAGAGCCAGAAGCCACAACTACTTTTGCTCAAAGCTTTGGAGTGGTTTCCTGTAAAAACAACTTTCATAACATTTTATTTTGTATAGCAGATTGTAGTGACGTTAAAAATATTATTTTGGTTTTGTGACAGCGTTCGCTCTTATACAAACTTGAGGATAAAACTGAAGCAATTTTAGGACAAATTAATAGCATGTGTTTAGTCTGTATTATTCTAGACTAGCGGCCCGACTCAGCTTCGCCCGGGTACAAATAGATTTCTGTACAATAATATGTACGTATTATACATATAAACCTTCCTCGTGAATTACTCTATCTATTAAAAAAACCGCATCAAAATCGATCGATCGATCGATTTACATAAATAATATAAATTTCATAAAATTACTTTATTCTATAAAAATATGTCGCCCTGGATAAAACATTAAATAGTTCAAGGACAAACCATAAAAATGGGAATGGTGAATTTCAAGCATCGGCATCGGGATCAACTAATTTTTTACCAATATTGTTTATCTATCGGACTGCCTCGGTGGCGTAGTTGTACTCCGGTACGGTTACAAAGCTGAGGTCTCGGGTTCGAATCCCGGGTTGGGCAAAGTGATATTGGATTTTTCTATTCATTATCAGCCCAGAGTCAGGAATTTGTGCCCGATATGGCGATAGGCTCGCCACCTATCACATCATGGGACGGAACATACAAGGCGAAATGTGGGTGCCCTGGCACCTCTGCCTACCCCTTCTGGGAAAAAGGCGTGAGTTTATGTATGTATGTATGTATGTTGTTTATCTATGGATAGGCATGCTGCTCTATGTTCCATACATTATTATTTATTTATACTCTTTATTGTACATCTTAATAAACATAATAAATAAATATATCAGGCAAAAATTCAATAGTACAATGGGTGACCATATCGCATTAAGCGATTACTTCCTGGCAACGTTTGGGTGAACAGGAATTGTTGGAGTAATAAATAGGGCTTGACGTGCAACAAGAGTACATTAAGAAAAAAAACAAATAATATATACATATAAATGGAATATACACACATATATAATTACATACATAAATAAATACTATAAAATTACACATAAGCTAATATACAATATTACATAAATAAAATATAAGTTAAAAAATAAAAACAAATCTTAACGAAGAAGGAATAAGTTCTTTGACTAGTGATTTAAAAATTATACGAGACTTAGCAAATCTAATATTTAAAGGTTATTATTACTCAGAAAAATTAGAAATTGTTATGCAGTATAAAAAAATGAATCCTACCAAACATCATACCTACTAATAAAA
Source organism: Hyles euphorbiae (assembly GCA_023078785.2). Lineage (NCBI taxonomy): Eukaryota > Metazoa > Arthropoda > Insecta > Lepidoptera > Sphingidae > Hyles > Hyles euphorbiae. The sequence goes on from CM041042.1 coordinate 4,667,855, forward strand.
ACACAAAGGCACTATAAACAACCTTTCTCCGTTATTACATCATTATACACAAAATTATTATTCCAATAACAAAATACTCGAATAGAATGCCCGAAAGAGGGCGCCCAAATAACGGCAGGCTTCTCGACCACAACAATTTGGTAAATAAAAGACTTCCTCATTGTCATCTTTGAGGTCACGTCCCTCCGACGCCGAAAGCGTTTAAGTATGGATTATTCGTTTATCTGCAGTCAGTAAATAAGGGAAGGCGAATAAACAAGGGAATTCTTACTTGAGAATAATTAGACCAGTGATTCTCAACCTTTTTTTGTTGCGGCACATATTTAACGATTTCAAAATTTGGCGGCACACAAAGAGCGCCTAGAGACATATTTCTTTTGCTATGCACGCCGCTTCATCACAATTTGGCACTAAGAAAAAACACGTTGCAAAGCAACTTTTTTGTGGATTTAAATACATATTCATGTTAAAAATATTTTTCTTTTTAACTGATATAATTTAATAATATTAACATTATTATATATTTGCAAAATTTGGCGGCACACTTTTGAAATTTGGTGGCACACAAAAGTGCCGCGGCACAGTGGTTGAGAATCACTGACTTAGACAATAAAATGAGTTTGTTGTTCTGATTTATATAACAACTGCTTCCGAAAACTAAGGCGGGTGGTAGTTTTACTGACTTCAGTGATGCAACGAAATTTTGTATAAAAAAGCGATGATTTTTTTCCTTCCGTCTCGTATTTGGGTGGTAAATCGATAGTTTCTTTTCTAAAATAATAGTGTACCCCTTTCTTAAAGATGCTATGTTACGCAAGGGTTCAAATTATTATTTTAGTAAAAATATACATTTTAAAAATACACAAAAAATATTGTCGCGTTTCGTTGTGACATTTTTGTTGCATTGTGTTACAAACATTGTGTCACTAAAACTATCACCCGGCTTTGTTTTCGATAGCAGTCTTGATATTATCAGTACAGAAGGTGATCACATTACACATCAGCTACTACTGTCTGTCTTCCATCCTGTATATAACTTAGTGCAATCATACATTACGTAAGCTCGCGCCTTTTTCCTAGAAAGGTAGGCAGAGGTACTACCAGAAAACTCATAGTCTTGTGTATTCCGTCCCACGAAATGATAAAAGGTGGGCAATCAGACTAAATATAATAATCTATGGTGGTAGGTCTCTCATATGTGAGAGGCCACCCGGGTAGGTACCACTGCAATGTTTATTTCTCGCGCCAACAACAGTGTAAATGCACTGTTGTGTTTCAGTTTGAAGGATATTTAGCCAGAGTAACTACTGGACATATTGAAACTTAACTTCTATTCTATGTCTTAGGATTGCGAGCATTGCTTTGTAATTCAAGTTGTAGTTTGGTATTGCTACTGTGCATGAGCACTTACCATCAGGCGAACGGTATGCTAGTCTCGCCATACATTGCAATAAAAAAACTTGAATTGGCACGAAAAGCGGCCTCTCACATAATAGACACCTACCACCAGTACCTAATTGCTTAATTCAAATTTTGATCCTAATTTCTAATCAGTCTACGGAATACTCGCCCTTAGTTAGAGCTAGTTTGAGGGCAATCCCATTTATTTTCGCCTGCGTTCCAGCGTTTCATTGCTCAGTTATCCCGAGATGTTTATTTTAAACAGAAGGCGGTGTATTACCATGTCATACATATTTAACGCATACCAGATTTACATGGCGAGAACGTTCCCTCGATTTGGTTACTGTATTAAAAATTATTTATTCATACCTGTACATTTTTTCATATATGTGTCTAGTGTAAAATACTTTTTAAATTGCACTACAAAGTATGTATGTCAAGATTCCTAACCCGCTCTAAGGCAGCGTGGTGGACTATGGCCTTACCCCTCTCAATCTTACTTTCAGTTGTAGAGGAGGCCCGTGCCCTGCAGTGGTACGTATTTGGACTGATAGAAATATAGACACTACAAATGCCACTTAGTGCTAAGCGCTGTTCAATTAAAGAATCGACAAATTAAGTCGATTCTTTAAGTTTAAGTAAGTCGGCCTGTTTAATACTATAAATACAAAGGGCCCCGCACTAGGCCAGTGTGGTGGATTATACAGCCTTATCCCTATAAATTGTACTCCCGTTTGAGGAAAACGCCCGTCCCCTCTAATGGGATATATATGGGCTGATATAGATACGCAGTCTGCTTTTAAAAAAGATGCAACCTCGAAAATATGAGGGAATAGTTCCGTCTCGGATCAAATCAAACGAGGATTGTTTGGATAATCTTCAATTTAATTACGGCTTCTATATTCGTTTTTATTTCGTCTTCCTCAGTCGTACTTCACGTCTTACATCGTCTTCCAGACTGTTCTCTTATTCCGTCCTTCCGTATTTTAACATCTTAATCATTCATCCTCTAACTCTTTCCATCTTGAGTACTTTGATTAGTCATCTCTTTCACACAAACCACGTTCCAAATCAGTCATTCGCCCAACGTTCCATTCTACTCATTTTTCATCATAACATTCAAATCCTACAACAGAGCATTTACACTGTTAAACTTCCAATATATTGACATTTTTATTCAAAAATGTAATTACCATCCTAAATTAGAGACACTGAAGCAATTTCCTCCCCAAGGGTAGAACCCTGCACATCAGGGAAGCAACCCAAATTAAATTGACGTTACAATACCGCTATTACAGTTTCATTGCCCTAAAGGTTTTGATGTTTAGAAATTAACTTGTAATTGGATGGTTCGGTATAAAGCAATTCGGATGTTAAGTAATTTACACAGCGTAAGAGGATTTAATAACAAAATAACTTAATATCTATAGCTGTATTAGCTCATACAGGGTATCAAGACTGCTACTGAAACCATGCCGGGTGGTAGTTTTAGTTGCTACGAAAACAATGCAACTAAAATTTTGCAAAATGGTTTGAGCGTGCAGAGATAAAAAACATACATACTTTCTCTGTATCAGCCCATATACGTCTCACTGCAGGGCACGGGCCTCCTCTACAATCGACAGTACGATTGAGAGTGGTTAGGCCATATAGTCGACCACGCTGGCCTAGTGCGGGTTGGCGGACTTACATACCATAGAATTTTATAAATCGCTATGGTATGCAGGTTTCCTCACGATGTTTTCCTTCACCGTTTTAGTGCGTGGTGATTGACTATCAATACACATACAATCTTTCGCCTTTATAATATTAATAGGATATCCAAAAATTTAATAATTCCGACAATAAATATTACGCTACGAATTGTTGCAAATTAACAATTCAAAGTGTATTTTTTGATGTCGATTAGTAAAGATGGCAATTATTACAAAGTGTCAATCACACATCGTTAAAATATCCATAAATAGATTTAGGTACAAATAGATTTCTGTACAATAATATGTTCGTATTATACACATAAACCTTCCTCTTGAATCACTCTATCTATTAAAAAACCGCATCAAAATCCGTTGCGTAGTTTTAAAGATTCAAGCATAGAAAGGGACATATGGACATAGGGACAGATAAAGCGACTTTGTTTTATACTATCTAGTGATTGGCATGAATCAAACCAACATTATTAATTAATCGACTAGGACATACCCCTAACTCTGTTTCACAGATCTTACCAAATAAATTGTATTGTATTGTATTGTATCAGCCCATATACGTCCCACTGCAGGGCACGAGCCTACTCTACAATCGAGAGTACGATTGAGAGTGGTAAATAAATAAAAACCCTAAATATGAAACGCACAATGCTTAATCTAAAATATCTATACTTATAATTTATAGCTAATCGTTATTCCTTCATAACTTAAAAGCAAAAAATAATTTACCTATAAATAGCATTAGCTAAAGAAGTACTAACTTTGGAAAATCGATATTATGAAACAGCGATAAAAAACGAACACCATGAAAGCTTATAAGACGGAACAGTCGAATGAAAAGAAAGAACACGCAAAAACACCTGTTCTCGCGATACATTTTTTCCAACAAAAAACTCCGCCTAACCTCTTATCGAAGGGAACAATGGCGATTGTTTGCAGCAAATCAAATGGTATATAAAACATGAATACATTTCAGAGCGAAACTCGAAATATAGCAACAGTTCAATTTCAGATACCAATTATATCCGCACGAATACAATGTGTTGTTGAGTTTTACAAAAACAAAATGCAAAGTAAGTTTAATTTTTTTAAGGATAGACTAGCTAATTTATACCAAAAAAGTTAATTACAAGGTGCTTTAGGATCATTTTTGAATGGTAAAATATTCTTTGAACAAGAACGTGTAATTGGGAAATGTTCAAGTCAAGACCCGGTTTTGTAACTCAAAATATAACAGCATAATGTAATGAGTATTTGTTATCATAGTCTTTGCAAGTAGTAAATAGTGTTGGACTATGACCTAAAACAGGTTATAAAGTGGGACCTAAGTCTTAAATAAGCCATGCATATGCTAAATCATAATACAGATTAGAATTGCCCTTGCTATGGAAAATCCCAACAAAAATTAAAATTAAACTTTTCCAAAAACAGAATTAATTTTATAAGAAATAATAATATTTTCGTATCCATATAATTTATAAATCCAATTGCAAAAATCTTAGTGAAATAATGCAAAAAAAAAATCAATAATACACAAATGCGTCTGATGGTTCTGCTATTTTTATTCAAAGAAAAGGCTACAAAGAGAGCGGTCACTTTGTATCCGAAGTAATTTCACCATCAAAGACTAACGGAATGTTTTCTGTTGTTTTTTATTAGTTTTGTTTCTAATTGATCACAGGGAATTTTAATGAGAATTTCACCGAGCGTTTATCTTTTTGGCGAATCGAATTACTTCATTCGCTTGTAATGCATTTATTAGGTTTTTTGAAAAAAATGTTTTTGTTTTTCACTTCATTGCAATATTGTTATTAGAGCCACTATGAAAGAACGTAAATTGATGAACATCCGCTTTAATTGAATACAAGAAAAAGCATATAAAGCGTTCATTTTTTATGGAATGTTTTTTAGATTGTTTTTTTGTTTGTTAATATGTGGATATACCTCAACTTTTTAATACCTCTAAATATCCCCCGAAATTTAATGTTCCATTTCACAACCATTACCAACAAAAAAAAAACAGAAATTACTTTTATTATTTTATTTTATTCGGATAACAAACAGTTTTGTAACTAGGTAATGTACGATATTTAAATTACAATTAACAATTTACATGTTTTCACGTTTATGTGTCCTATATATTCACGCATAAACCCAACTGTATTCACTGCACAAAACACAAAAGCGCAATGCGGACTCACAGTATTGTTATGTAAAAAACAAAACCGTTTCAGCAACACTGATCTTCATAACAATAGCGGTACTAGCAGACGGTTTCAAACCGAAGTTTTTCTCGCAAAGTTTAGACGCAGAGCCGTCAATATCAATACTCTACGCACGCGACAAACGAAGCGACAAAGTAACAAATGAATGTCTAATGGAAATGTACCCTCGGAACTTGTATAAATACCCACTACATATCGACAGAAATGATATCCCTTGCATCATACATTGCGTGTTGAAAAAGTTCGGGATCATGACCAATGATGGTTTTATTAACATCAAGAACTACTACAGACGGGTTCAAGCCATCCATAGATACGATCCAAGGATTTTAATATCGGATGTTGGTGAGACCTGCGCGCAGAACATTAATGGAATGAATTTGGACCACGATGTTTGCAAGAAGGCGAAGATTTTTAATGATTGTACGCAGTTATATGCGATATCTTATAGAGAACCTGAAGAATGGTAATCTTTACAGTGTAATTTTGTAAATTAAATATATTTTTGTATGTTTTTGATATTATATTTTGCATTTACACGTGTTTTTTTATTTAAAAATGTGATCTGACTTCGTGTGTGAATTGACTTTACTATATTTTCATACATTTTGAATTTTAATAAAAAATGCCCTTAGTTTTTTGTTTAAGATAAGTGTTCTATCCTTTAGTTTCCAACAGTGAGTGAGTTAATTAGCTCGCTTAAAGTTGTTCGGGCGAGCTGGAAGCGTTTGCAAGCCTTGACTTCGAGTTTCTGCATGAAACAGACATACAATCTTCATATCAAAGACTTTAGACTTTTATTTCTCATGTTTAAATTAACGAGAGGAAAGTAGTTCGCTTGAAATGAACAAACCAGCCCATTAACATGTGCTCAACACTTTATTAAAAGAGCGAATTAATTATTCGAAGCATTTTGTGAAATGGAACGAAATTCGTTTATTGGTCAAGTAGGCAATTAAATGCTTATGGCAAGTCAATGCAAACAGGAATACAGCATATGCATAACATATGATGCTGGATACAATACATCTATATGTATGTAATTTTAATATTATTATTCGATCGAATTAATTCAGTATGCTTCAGGCAAGTGCGGCTCAATAAACACATGCCTTGGAAATCTTATTGGTACTCTAAATTACGCGATTTTTCATATAAACATAGTTAAAACTACAACAAACTAACAAAATCCCTTGTGAACCCAGGACTGCAATAAGCGACCTGCATCTAAGCAGCTTCTCGACAACTCAATCGCCCAAATCAAGCAAATTAGAGAAGCTAAAAACATACATAAACTCACACCTTTTCCCCAGGAGGGGTAGACAGTGGTGCACCCAGGACACCTACATTTCACCTCGTATATTCCGTCTCACAATGTGAGGGGAACCTTACACCATATCGGGCACAAATTCCTGACGCCGAGCTGATAATGAATAAAAAAAACAATATAACTGTGCCTGATCCGAGATTCGAACTCAGGACCTAAGCTTTGAAGAAAAATATACCAAATAAACAAATTAATAAACACACCTACATCTCTCTCCATATCTCTGAACTCAGGTTAAGATACAATGTGTTATCAGACTTATTATAAGAGACTTAAGTCACAAGTGATTGAAATCTGAAACATGGACTTGGATCATACAAACATTGATCTCATTGCGAAGACTGATCTTTTTATTTACTTCGAAGGCCTTTATTACTAACAAATAAATCAAGAAGACTTTTTTGAGACACATTGTTTTCCCGCCCTGACTCGCACTACTGCAACTCCTGTCAGCCAGGATCAACAGTGGTACGCAAAGAAATGGCAATGAGCTCCAAAGCTAGACGAGTTTCTCAGGGACACTAACTTGTTTTTAGCCCGCATCGAAATTAATCAGAAAGAAAGTCAAGAAGACTATAAAAAGCAACACTATTACCATAAATTAGGAAATAAACGAAAAAAATAAACAAACTTCCTCAAATGCTATCAAATGAACTTAAAATAAAGCTGAAGTTCACTGCAAACAGTGTCGCAAACCAAGAAATGTAATTTCAAACATCAAATCTGAGAATTTTAAAAACATTTGCGATTTTTTGAGTGTCACAAAATGAAGAACTGGATAATAGGGAGGAACGAAAGACTGTGGAGAAAAATATATAAAGAGAACTGTTTTAAACTTTACAGAAATGTAAACTAGAAAAAAGTGGCTGCGTTCCGAGAAAGCGACGTTTTTAACCTGAAGTTATTTTTCTAGTTCGTCAGAACTATAACTGTAACTTATTTCTAAGGTTTGAAAGGGTAATACTTTTTAATGTGTCTTAGGTCGCACAGATAGCTGCTAAAGTATTATGGTGTTATTTCCATCAGGTATTGTCGTGATATGTTGTGGATTTAAATAGTATTAGACGAAAACGCCTTTCCTAATTTCTGATACTGGCTAGACACACTTAGTATGTTAGTCATCAAATAAATATACAACCAATATTTAATTGTAGATTTTGTAACGCTATAATGGCGAGACCAGCATACCATTTACCTGATGATAAGCAATACAACCGCTGATGGACAATAGCAAAACCAAACACAATGAATTACAAAGGAATGTTTGCATTCTACTTCATTCACCATCCTCAGATATAAGATGTTAAATCTTAATTATTTCCAGTAGTTACTCGGTTAAACTAGGTAATTATCGGTAGTATAATCAGTTTCTTTTAATCATTTCAATGCGTGCGTCCTCACTTTTTAGTACAAGGAAAATTAATTCACTTTACCAGATAAAATTCAGCCCCTGTCAGCTTTCTCCAAACTGGATATAATATTGTCTAATAGCTCATGATGACTATGTTTATTACGTCACACCCGCTACACGGAAAAAATGTTCCAATATCCAAATTGTATTTAACCCACAAAAAAAACTATAATAAAACGAAAATATTTTTGCATATCTACCCTCCGGAGGAATGCAAAGGGTAAAATGTTGAGAAACTGTGGTAATAAGATATGGTGTATGGAATTTTAAATGTATGATTGCCTATAGCAAGTTTTAGACCTTCTGAATGTTATTTGGGCAGATACCTATACCTCAATATAATTTTAAGTCTATACAACAACATTCCAACTACAACTATTCAACAATTTCCAGGTCTTCTCCTACCACTCCTTCTGATATCCTGGACTTGCGACGCCCGGATCTCCGTCATGTACGCCCATGACAAACTCAGCGACATGGTGGCCGAGCAGTGTCTCAGCGAGATGTATCCGAAGACCAAGCGCATCAACATACAGGAGTCAGACGAGCCGTGCATCATATTCTGCGTGCTTAAGAAGTTCGGCATCATGAGCGTCAATGGAGTCATTAATTTGGAGGTGTTTAGGTAGTTATGCTTAATCTTCTAGCAAATTTAGCTCTTAATAGGTTAATGCACGTATTGTCAATGAATTAAGATTATCCTTTGAAGGTTAAAACGAAATGTCACATGATAACCCTCGTGAAATAATGTAAGTACTGTTTAGGGTTGGGGCTTGGGGTAAAAAGTATCGTATGTTCGTTTCTATACCCTGTGTAACGAGCATGCATAATTTAATAATTATTGGTCGTGGAAATAAGGCGTTAAAGGGAACAAACTAAAAATCTCGCATTCGTATTTGTGTTGTGTAATAATTTGCCCATAGGATTGGCAAATTGAAGTGGCAGTGGGCCGGGCACATAGCGCCGAAAGGTTCTTGAGTGGAGGCCACGTACAGGTAAGCGAAATGTCGGCCGCCTGCCTACAAGGTGGACGGACGATCTGACTAAGGTTGCAGGAAGTTGCTGGATGCAGGCCGCTTCCAACAGGTCATTGTGGAGATCCTTGGGGGAGGCCTATGTTCAGCAGTGGACTTCCTGTAGCTAATATGATGATGATGATGATAAACAATTTGACCCATAAGTCGGTAAGTCGTCAGACTGGACTTCGAATCTCTACCCTATGTAGATGACCTAAAGAGGATGCGACCGCTTTTAACTACAGACAACAGAAGACCTACGTCTAATTTACTAGTCTCATTTTCATTTGATTTTAATTGTGTCTTCATTCATTTATTCATTTTATGCCCCATTTTGGTTCATAGATTTCAAATAACAATAGGTCTAAAATTATTCTACTACCAAAGGCTAACAACACTGCGTAGGAGAATAAACAAAACTCTTACAATTATCAAAATAATGAACAGTAAACAATAACCGATTTCTGAAGTTAAACTATGGGGTTAAAGTCCAATTTGAGCATCGAAGAAAAATGAACCGTAATGCAATCTGGTTTAAGTGCATATTCCTATATTATCAAAAAGCTCGTTAGTGGCGGAACTCTCACAAATCAGCAAAATATATTGATATTGCTAAACAATGGATTCATAATGATCACAATATAAATTTTGCTAGTAAATACTATCCAATTATATAACGGCTTTCGTAGCGGTTATGAAAAACGACAAAATTAATGGAGAAGTCAAAAATGGAGCTCTAATATTTGTGTTTTAAACATTTTAAAAAATATTTCTTGTCCATTTATTTATTTATCTCTTTATTGTACATACTTTTAAGCACAAAAAGAAAAACAGGCGGTCTTATTGCCATATTTATTATCTAGTGACTTATTTCCACAATGCCTTATTGTCCATCTGTATGACATTAAGCATTTTGGACAAATATTCAACCCTTGATAAATCATCTTCCCCAAATTGAAAACTATCTTGTTATGCTTCTAGGTCTTACTCTCATAGATTTCACCCATTGAAGGAATCTCAGATTTCCCCACCCCATCTCAAGCGTCAGTTGTGTCCCTGATTTCATTATTATCAGATTTGTAAACGCTTACGATTCATCTGCATATCTATGTCCAACAAACAGGATATATCGTCTTATTGAAAGCTTCCGTGGCACGGTTGGTTAAAAACTGTCTGTAAAACGTGAAGCCGCGGGATGGAGCCTAGCATCGCGACAATATTTTTGTGATTTACAAGTATTGGTTTCAAATCTGGGTGTATGTGTGACCAAAAAGTCCCCCTAGTGTCTGATGCCCACGACCCAAGTCTCGATCTTAATGTAGGGTCGAGACATATGTCAAGACTATGGTTATAAATGTATGATGTATCATTTCCAGGAAGAGAGTCCAGACAGCGCACCAGAAGGAGCAGCCCAACACCCTGAGCGACTTCGGCAGCACATGCCTGGAGAGCGCGGAGGCGACGCAACACAAACAAGACGTGTGCAAGAAGGCGAAAGTATTCAACGACTGCACGCACCTCTACAGAATCCTGTTGAAATAAAACATTGTATTTTATTATTTTTATTAATATGTGACAGTCTCCTTTACCATTTTATTCTTTATATTTAATCTTGGTCATCTTGTTTGAACAGTCCCCGCATCATATATTTTGAGAGTCCAGTCTTTGCCAGAATGAGCGTAAAACTATGCTGGATTGTATGCAAATATCATCTGAAGTTGTATACTACATGAAGCTTGTAGAGACTAGAAAGAACTTCCGTGCTTTCCGATGTTTTTGCCATACTGGAATCAATTGTAATAGCTCATATATTAGATCCCATTTAAATGTAATAATGATGTAATTTGTGGTACTTTACAACTGCCTTCCGCACGACTTTGTTTCAGTAACAGTCTCCATGTTCCCTGTATATTGGTAATGTGATTATGAAAGCATATTGATATGATATTAACTGAATAAATGAAAACATAATGTTTTGTTTTTAAATACTTTGAGGGTATAAAAATCACTCAAATCCCCTTTATATTCTATTTCACGAAACTGAGATTGAAACAAATACCCCTATACATATAAAATAAGTATGTACTTTACGCCGAGATTCACCCATTTACCTATATTTCAGAGGTTAAAAGGTGCCAAAACGACAATCCGAGGCCAATTTGGAAACTAAAATAAGCTTTTAGTACATCCCACCAGACAGCTAAAGCGTTATAGTAAATTACAAAAAAGAGGCCACTTTGTCCTCTTTATTTTGACCGAAATGTACACGACCCTGAGAGAATGTCGAAAAAACTCAGGCTTAACTGCGTTAGTGGCTTTAGCGGTGGAGCGTACTGAGTACACTTTAATTTAACTTTGTACGTGTAGGTTTTAATATTATATCTGTTTTTTGTTGTATACAGATTTTAAACTATTTTTTAGTTCTTTTTGAACCCAATCAATTATGAAAAAATTACCCGAGTTTCGAACCCGAGACCTCCCTCAGCTTTGTAAACGTACCGTAGTACAACTACACCACCGAGGCAAAACTCAATGAAATATATATTTTTAATAAAGATGCATATCACAATTAAGATACACACTAAATGGTGAAGGAAAACATCGTGAGTAAACCTGCATACCATAGGGATTTACAAAAAAATATATATTTTGTAAAGTTAGCCAACCCGCATTAGGCCAGCGTGGGAGACTATATGGCCTAACCACTCTCAATCGTACTTTCGATCGTAGAGGAGGCTCATGCCCTGCAGTGGGACGTATATGGGCTGATATTGAAAGATACCGATTTCTGTGATTTGAAATACCGATGCAATATACAAAAATATGAAAATAAATTTCATATTCCCATTTTTCTATTTATAAACCCGTACGTGTACCAAAGACGTCACGTCGCCAAGAATCATTGACATCGAAATGAATTTCGCTTCCATACATAATATTCAAATTTTCGTAATCCGTGACGGGACGAGTAGCTATTCATGGGAAATTGGATGCTAAGGGCCCTTTAACAAAGATTTGGGAATCCTTCGAGGCTCCACATGGCCCTTATGAAATAACATGATTAGAAATACGGAAATTGGCTTCGTACTTTGATTTAGTTAGATATTATATTAATACCCTGGTTTGTATATTCGTGACCGAATTTTGATCCAATATTTATTTTTGGTATCTACTTTACTTATGCATACATAGATACTCACGCCCTTTTAACGGAAGGGATAGGCAGAAGTGCACCCATGACACCTTCATTTCGCCTTGGATGTTCCGTGTCACCACGATTTGATAGGAAACAATTGCCATGTCGGACACAAACTGACTCCGGGCTGATAATTAATGAATAAAAAAATCCAATATCACTTAAGTTACATCTTGGAAGCAATTCTGGATTTTTATATACGTACATAAATATTAATACAACATTAAATTACAACAAATATCTAATAAGCCAACCCGTACTAGGCCAGCGTGGTGGACTATATGGCCTAACCACTCTCAATTGCACTGCCGATTTTAGAGGAGGTTCGTGCCCTGCAGTGGGACGTATATGAGCTGATAGGCATGTATAGTAACAAACGGAGTTACGAAATTATTATTACGATTTCATAACATTGTCAAATTCAAATATAAAGTAACATTGCCGTAATATACGCTTAATAAACTCACGAAATTAGGACAAATGTAAATACAAGGGATTACCAATTCAACTACATTGAAGATGAGTAAAATCCAGTTTCAATATAAATTGCACGATATTTATTTTCATTTGTAAACATAAATAATATAATGTTGACGTTACTTGTAATAAGTTTTGGTAAATACTTACGCCACACACTCTTCTGTCCCCGAAATGACATTGTAACATTTAAGAGAAAAATTAGAGATACGATACAAAATTAAAATTAAACTTTTTTTTTTTTGTTATTTTATAGTTATTTCGCAAATTTTATAAAAACCAATTAACGTTGTTAGTGTATAAAATTCAATTTGTCTTCTTCATTCTGTTTGTCTGTTGATTATGTTTTGAATTATGTTTTGAATGCGTTTATTTTCAATTACGTTTTTGTTTTTTGTTATTCACATTTCTCTTTATTTATCTTGAGTTTAATTTGATGTTGTACAATTTAATTTAATTTATTTATTACAAATGTTGTGTACACCTTTAATTGATATGTATGTCAGTAGATTGTCCTAGATTGTAGTATTAGAAAATGTTTAATATACATGTCGTTGGTGTGCCTATTTCAATAAAATAAATAAATAAATGACTTTCATACGTATTAATATTTCGAATGTTTACAATATCATAAAAAAGATATATTATAAAAGAGACGAAAAACTGTTGTAAATACTATCAATCATATTAACAATGGATTGAAAAAATATAATAGGTCACTATAAAATAACGGATATCTGGTCACCCAGTATAGAATTATGAGGTAACAAATATAAAAAGAACGCACAGTCGAATTGAGAACCTCCTCCATTTTTAAGTCGGTTAAACATAATGGATTTCATCAGACAATGTATTGAGTTATGAAAATCTCAAATTGATATTATAATATGTATTAATCTTCAATAAAGATACACTTTATGCCGGCGCTAAATAAATGTATGAATGTATGTGTATTTATTTATTTATAACTATGACTTTTATAAAACTACCAGAATTGTACTTAAAAATTATTCAACAAGCATTCTTTTTACTTTTAAAAATCATTCAGTAACCAAATGAAACAAACAAAGAACTCCAAAAACAATTTATTCGAACATTAATTACCGCTTAACAATTGCGAGATGACAAACATCGCAATCTTTTGTATCCAGCACCAAATCGAGCAGCCTTTCTTCTGCGGCTCTTCTTCTTCTTCTTCTTCCCTAGTTGTAGTTGGTGGGGGAGTGGTAGCATCATCATCAGCCGCAGCAAAAGACATCAGGATACACGTAACAAACAACACTATCATCAGACGTATTATTTTCTTCATCATTTTTAAGTTTGTTGTCCCTTCTGTTGTATTTTCTGATGTGTTTGCTTCAGTGTGTTGTAAAGGTGTGTTGTAAAGGTGTGTTGTATTCCAAATTTGAATTCAAATGGGTTCGATATGCTTGGATGTTTATCGTAAGCGATTCTGATAAGGATCGCTGTAATTTTGTTGATTCACATCTCTGTAATTACGATTTTGTATAGAATGGTTTGATTTGGTTTTGTGTTCGTAATGCTAAACGTCCATCATTATATTTAGATTTATGGGTAAATAGTTTTTAATAGTATGGAGTTCCGGCCGTACGATGTATTGATTTATTTATTTTTTTTTTTTTTATTTTATTTATTTTAGAGTTACCAAAAGAAGATACATTATTCACTACAAATATATCTAACGAACAAATAATAAAAACAAAGTTAAATGTTCCTCCGTAAACAGGCAACTACAGCATACAATGAATGACTTACATATTCATAATGATGTTAAAAAAAAATACTTAAACCTATAGTAATGTTACAACAACAGAAATACTCGTAGATTATACAACCAGTAGAATACAGACAGCAAATAATTATCATTAAAAGTAGAAACAAAAAGTAAAAAGAATAAAAATAATATAATAATTACAAAAAAAAAAAAAGTGACTTCTTCATCCAAAAATTAAAAGAATTTACAACCAGTGTGATTTAATTTTATTTTTAAAAGAATATAATTTATTATAGAAAATATCCAAATCCAGTGTTCGTGGTAGGTAGTTATAAAGTTTTATCATGCGTGCAATAGGTGAATTTGCACCCAAATTTGTTTTGTGGAAACGACTCTTGAACAGCTTAAAGACGTTCGGACGCGGAAGGGTTCTTGGGACAGATATATTTATCATGCTTAGTAATTGCGGACAATCAATTTTATTGTTTAATATCTTGTAAAAGAATATAAGGTCATTTATTTTACGCCTACTGTTTAGGGATGTCATTTTAATAGAAGATAGTCTCTCTGTGTATGATGTGTATTTTTTACGGTTTTTATAGTTGTATATAAGATAAGATACAAATCTTTTTTGAACTCGCTCTATCCTATTTTTATGTACATCATAACAGGGAGACCACACTTGCGAGCAATATTCGAGAGTGCTTCTTACCAAGCTATTATAGAGGAGAACTTTCGTTTCAGGTTTACGGAACTGTTTACAATTTCCAAATAGAAATCCCAACATTCTGAAGGACTTGTGTAAAATATTATCTATGTGTACATTAAAATTTAACTTCTTGTCCACTATAACTCCGAGGTCTCTAATATGTTCTACCTGTTCAAGATCAGTACCATTGATATGATATGAGGAACTGATGGGCGATTTTTTGCGCGTGAAAGTTATATGAGAGCATTTTTCTGCGTTCAAAATCATATCGTTATCAGTGCACCAAGCAAGAAGTCTGTTTATATCATCCTGCAGTAAACATATATCTGCAGAATCATATATTGGTCTAATTATTTTTAAGTCGTCAGCAAACAAGAATGCTTCGGAATTTTGAAAACAACCAATGATGTCGTTTATGAAGATAAGAAATAACAGTGGACCTAGGTGGGATCCTTGCGGCACCCCTGAGCTTGCTACAAAAGCGTTCGATTATGCTCCTTTTACCACAACGCGAGACTTACGATCAATTAGATATGAATTAAACCAATTAAGCAATTCACCTCCGATACCAAAGTGGGACAGTTTCTGTATAAGTATCTTGTGATTAACTTTATCGAAGGCTTTGCTGAAATCGGTATAAATTGCATCAGTTTGAACACCATTATCCATCTTATTCACTAAGGTTTCTACGTATGACACCAAATTAGTGTTCGTGGATCTACCCTGCATGAACCCGTGTTGCAAAATCGAAAGCTGCTGTTTCACATGTCGACTGATAAAAGGATAAACTAAAAATTCAAATGTTTTAGAAAATACGTATACAGACAATATTGAGATAGGTCTGTAGTTTTTGATATTTTCTCTAGTACCAGATTTGAATATTGGGACAATTCTGGCTTCTTTCCATTTTGTGGGAAAGCAGCCGGTGTGTAAAGATGTATTAAATATTAAAGTAAGCGGTTTCGATAATGAAGCGGCACATTTCTGTACAAATACCGGGGGCAGGCCATCAGGGCCTGCTCCTTTGCTTATATCTAGGCTTTTAAAATGCTTGAATACAGTTTTTAGTGAGATGATTTTTGATGTTAGAGTGCTTGCTTGCATAGTAATTAAATTATCATTTATTATTTTATAATTAGAGTTTATCAAGTTGTTATAATTGGAGGAAAAATTCTTTGCAAAAAGTTCACAAATTTGTGTCGCTTCGTTACTTGACTCCGATTCTAAGAACATTGTTGAAGGCATATTGCATTTATTATTGCGGTTGCTTTTAATGTAAGACCAAAAATATTTTGCATTCTTTGTTATGCAGTCTTCCAATTTTTGGCAATATGTTTTATATTTGTTCCGTATATGTTTGTCTGATCTATTTTTAAGTAATTCGAATTCGTATTTATCCATAGGATTACGGTATTTCTTAAATCGCAACCTTATTTTTTCTTTCTCTCTGAGCATCTTGATGATATCGAGGGTAAACCAAGGCGGATAGCCCGGTGGTTTTGGTTTGTATAAAGGAACATAAGTTTTTATTAAAGTATTGATTTTATCGTATAACACGCTCAACATATCATCAGGACTCGAACACGTTGTAAAAACAGATTGCCAATCAACATCACTAAGTTCATTAATCAGGTTATCATAATCTGCTTTGAAAAAATTAGGCCTTGATGTAGTTAATGGTTTCAGGGTCTTAGAGATTGACAATACCAAACTAAACTCTAATGGGGGATGGTGCTTGTCTATGACACTAAGGTGGCTGTTACTTTTGTTTACTTCAATGCACGACAATGTAGAAAATATTAAATCCAATATGTTACCATAGCTGTTATATATGTCATTGAATTGATTGAGATCATTTTGTACCATAAATTCGGATAATAATTGACAGACTAAACTATTGTCATTATACAGGGACAGCAATTCGCTACCATCACATCGACTCCATTTCAATCCTGACAAATTAAAATCACCTAACATGAGAGCCTCTTGGTAATTAATTAGATGAAGACTGACATTGTCCAAAAACTGCTCAAGATCGTCCAACTTTATGGGTGGTGGTATATAAATTACACATATGCAAAACTTCAACATAGAATTATTAGTTAATTTGATCTCTATAGCAATCCAGAGATCCTCCATATCGCTTTCATATTCTTGTACTCTATAGGATTTAAATTTTCTTTTAATAGCTAACATGACACCACCACCAGTCTTTTTAGACTGAGGTCGATGTATATTACGAGCACGTCTATATACTATATAACGATCGTCAAAAATCTCCGAGTCGCTTACATTATCCTGTAACCACGTTTCAGTTATTACAATAATATCATAATTATTTGCTAACACATAAAAATAAAAATCAGAAGTCTTTGTATTTAAGCCTCTGCAATTTTGGTAATAGCATTTTAACGAAGGGAATTTAAATAATAATAATAATGATATCGAACACTATACATACAAAATAACGCAAGTCTTACAGTTTTTGCAAAAAGTTCATGTCGCTTATCACAACAGCTGGAGAGGACT
Organism: Hyles euphorbiae; assembly: GCA_023078785.2. Classification (NCBI taxonomy): domain Eukaryota; kingdom Metazoa; phylum Arthropoda; class Insecta; order Lepidoptera; family Sphingidae; genus Hyles; species Hyles euphorbiae. The sequence continues at coordinate 4,685,590 of CM041042.1, forward strand.
CAGATTTTCTAACAAAAATACGCCCAGCTCGAATCCACACGAACTTGTATCCCTTTTGTTTGGCGATATTCCGTGTTGCCTTGTGAAGCTCTTTGTTGAAATGTGATAAATGTTCAGATACATAAATAGGTTTCTTATCACCACCAATACCCAGATGCCCGGTGTGTAGCTTATCTTGGGGGTTTAATTTTTTAAATTTTAAAGTTGCTGCCAAGAAAGTATCACGAGCTAAGGGACTCTTTAGTTTAACTATTATCGATCGGGGTCGAGTGTTATTATTGTTCAATTTTGCGACCCTAGTACACACATGTATATCATCTTCTTTCATCGGACAAGAGACAGTTTTGGCTAGTTGGATTACTACACATTTCATAATTAATAAATGATTTAATAATTAATAAGTGTAAATGTTTGTGGGTGTTTGTGAGACCGAAAAGTCTCTCGTAGTTCTTGATACCCACGGCACAAGACTCGACTAGACTAGTGTGGGGTCAGAACTATGTATGTGACTGTTGGATGTTATTTATTATTAAATAAGCACATCAGAAAACGTACGCTCTCAACATTCTGCATCTGTCAAACCACATTTAAGTCTTAAGTTAAAAGGCATTATTTTACCAACTTGCTCTGAAAATATACGAATAAAATTACGTTTGAAAACTAATTTTGCAGACATCATATTTGTGCAGTTTTGCAGGACACCTCAATAGTTCCTTATTTTATCCTTTTGTGAAATAAATGATACAACCAAATTATTGTGAATTTTGATAATTTTGAACACTGATCTAGAATAGAACATTCGAGATATTTTCGAGTAGTTGGGTATAGTGTATAGATTAATGTAAAATTGCACGTCCCCTCCCAACTAACAAGGACAGTGAACTTGATAAGGGTCGCTGAATGTAGGTCACTTCTGGGGCCCTACTCTGAAAATGCGAAACGAAGTTCGAATCTTCAGACGATCGAAGTTATTACGATACGAATGTAACGAAATGTAAGATTCTAACTTCCTTTTGGTTATCAGAGTAGGGCCCTTGATACCACGCGCTATATTTTAAGGTATATATACAGCTGTAAAAGACCTGTAGCCGTTGATAATGATACGACGTATTTTTTTTTTATTGCAATGAATGGTGAGACGAGCATGGTGTAAGGTATAAGCGATATGACCGCCCATGAACAGTAGGAAAACCAAACAACTTGAATTACAAAGAAATGCTTAGCATTCCACTGCGCTCGCCATCCTGAGTCTCAAGTCTCAATAGTCCAATAGTTACTCTAGATAGAATATCCTTCAAACCGAAATACAACAGTGCATTTACACTGCTGTTTGGCGGGAGAAATAGACATTGCGTTGGTACCCAGGTGAGTTCTCAAATATGAGAGACCTACCACCAGTAACCAACAACTGGTATTTAAGCCACTTTGTGATTAGGAAAAAGAGGTTATGTTATTAAAAATTTAACAAAGCTAGCAGTAGTAGCAGTAATTTGATACCAAAATAAATTCGGAGTAGGTTTTACTAAACTGCCTTCAAAACTCGTATTTAGCCTCTATATTCAAACACTTCTTGCATCACAAATATACCAGATTTGCCTTAAAAATTCTCCAAAATGTTGCTTTTATATTCAAACACTTCTATAAGGCCATCACAAATAAACCAGAACTTAAATACACTGTATACAATGGTTAGAAACATGCCACGACCCATCCATATGCAGTCTCGAGTCGACAGCACAAGCGCCCCGCTTTCCAACTTATAAATAGCGCGGTCCCTTTTCCTATATTTTTCCACTTATTCTACATGTTTGTCTTACTTCAAAACAATGTTTAGGAGTGCTTTTAAAGCATACTGATTTGTTTCAACTGAGACGGTGGCGCAGTTGTGATGATGATTACAAAACCGAGGTCTCGAGTTTGATTCCCGGGTTGGGCAAAGTGATATTGGATTTACATACCTAACTACTACTCACGCCTTTTTCCCAGAAGGAATAAGCAGTGGTGTCAGGACACCCAGGCTGATAATGAATAAAAAAATCCAATATCAGTTTGTCCGACCCAGGATTTGAATTCTAGAACTCGGCTCTTTGTAACCGTACCGTAGTATGTACATACAGCACGAGAGGCGTAATGGATGTATCACTCACCGGCTGACAAACTTGAGGCGGGAGGTTCAAATCCTATACACAAACCGTTGACTACTCGAACCTATATGGTGGATTCGCAATAAGTAATTACATATTGCTTGTTTTCAGTGTTTATCACAAAAAAATCAAAGTTACGTGAAATCCACAAAACTACTTTTCTTTATTATGACAACAAAGGTCAAACACGTGTTACTTACAAAAAAATATTATTAGATAGTTATATTAGTAGATCACATTCACAATTGCAGTATAGCTGCATCATACACTACGGCCTAAACCCACTCACACGTAGAGGATTGAGTTTTCATACTTATCATAGCTTTGCAAACATCATTTACATATCTCAAATCGAACCTAAGCATATCCCGTTTAATATCCACATTCTGTATTACCAAAGAAGCAAGCCTTTCAATAAATAATATTCCATTTATTAGACTCCAAATACTCGCAACGGCTTTGAAGCAATATGTATATTACACAAAATTCGTAGAACTCAATATTAGTAAAGTATTGACAAAATCCTCGGTTGTAATATGTATACTTCTATATTATATGTTGTTATCGAGATAGGCGTTGATACATACCGTTATTTAAAACTTTACCATGCATCACCATTATTTCAAAATAATTTGCATGTGTTTCTTATTAAAAATAAACTGTTACTATTATGCACACAGTCCTAACCCACAATACGACACTAGTTTTCAGTCGTATCAGAAATCACAAAAGACGTTTTAGTCTCGTACCACCCAAAGCCAAAATAATTTGTTCTTGTGAGCCACTAAAATTTTTCCGTGAGGTTATTGACCCCATGGCCTTTCAGTTAACATCTGGCTTCCAAACCAACTGTGCCAATGAAAAAAGGTCAGAGTAAACAGACCTCCTACAATCTCATTAGGGGAAATAGACGCAACATCTAAGCTTCATTTCACATCTGTTTTCTGTAACAGTGGTGTCGCTAAGGCGAGTTTGTGGGCTTTTTATAGACAATTTATAAACCTTCTTCAGTGATCATTTTTTTTATCTCTTTGGAACAATTTTTTAATTCAGTTTGAGGGAAGAAAACATTCAAATTTAAAAATTACCCATGAATAACGCCATTGTATTATAATATAGTTCCTTATTTAATTATCATATCCTTTACAAAATGGGTATTAAATAAATAAAATATAATCGACTTCGCCAATATTTAAAATATAATAAATTATTTCTGACTTTTCGCAACCATGTGTGTACTGATAGCCAATCACCCGGCACAAGAAGGTGAAAGAAAACATCGCGAGGAAACCTACATACCATAGCGTTTTACAAGAATTTCTATGGAATGTAAAGTCCGCCAAGTTGCCAAACCGCATTAGGCCAGTGTGTTGGACTATATGACTTAACTACTCTAAGTACACTTTATTGTAGAGAAGACCGGTGCCCTGCAGTGGGACGTAAATGCGCTGTACAGTATACAGAGAATGATTTCAATGTCGTTTTTTACTATTAATATTTACAATCTAGAACATAAAAACACTACGCCGTAACTATTTGCTTATAATAAAAACTATTTTCAATTAACTTAATTCGTTCGTTTTCCGAAACAGCGCGCAAACTCATTTCCATAATTCGCCGCGCAATATATGTGCAAATTGAAAAAACAATTCATCAGTCAAAATAAACTGACCAATGCAAACAGCAATTTAATTTGGGCAATGTGTGTGTTATCTCGCAATAGGCTTTGTTGCAGGTACAATATATTTACATTTTTTTTTGACAGCCTCCGTGGCGAAAGTGGTTAGACGCCGCCTGTGAAACGAGAGGCCGCGGGTTTGATCCCCGCATCGAGAAAAATATTTGTGCGGCCCACAAATATTTCCTCCGGGTCCGGGTGTTTGTGACACCGAAAAGTTTCTCGTAGTTCCTGATACCCACGACACAAGACTCGATCTTAGTGTGGGGGCAGGACAATGTATGTGACTATGGGGTGTATTTATTTATTTATTTACATTCATAATTCTGGAATTTTCTGATAATATTTGGTCCTTCAAGTCAAATACGGAAATTAAACAGCCATTTAAGACCTTTCGATTATTGTCAATTTCATGTTTCGAAATTGCTGGACCTTTATATCCATTTAAAGTTAATGCAATTCAATGCATATATGATAACCCTAAATACTCATTATTTCTCTGTTTCTTCACAAGCATTTATTTATTTATAAAATGCGTTTACAAACATAAATATCAATTACACAAATACCCACCGCCGGAATAAATAAAACATTTAGTAATGTAATGAACGCAGTTCCAAATAGCCTAACAAGATAATTGCTTAAACAGTATCAATCAATCGACATTTATTTACTACAGCACGTCGACCTATCCCGGCTCACCTCTGTGCAAACTTTTGACGTGGAATCCGTTTTTGCAACATTTTTCATTAATATTCTGTTCTTGTTGGTCGTAGCATATCATTAATAGTATACCATTTCTCGATAATTGGGCTATCGAAAACCAAAATAAATATTTGTTAGACTAAGTAGTTCCACAGGTTAACGAATTTAAACAATATATTATTTAATTCTACCCCCATGTTCTTTAACACCTCGGGAGAAATTTTAAAATTTAGAAAAAATCGGAATTTACTTTATGTCAAATCGTGATTTTGATTTTTATACACCCTGTATAGATATGGATACATTTATTATTGACTATATAGCTGAACTTATGTTCCAGTTGAACCTACCTGAACGGTAAAAGATTCGTACCTAAATTGAAAACGAAAATCGCGATTTGTATCAAATCTACAGGCAGTTTAAACTACATTTTTTCAAACTTGGTACAATGTTACCTGGGGGTGGTTAGGAACATGTGGATTTAATGAAATACTATATTTTAATATCACCCTGTCTATTACGAGAAGTATATATTATAACTTACAGGGAACTAAAGAATGTACTCTCCTCAACTATTAAACAAAGAATGTGTACCAAATCTTCGTAAAGATTTTTTCTCAGCAATAAATCTCCTCGACGGCACAGTAATGTCTCTCAACGTCGTGATATATCACCGACGCGGTTTAACCGACTGTTAAAGTGATAATAGTGAGCGATGGCGCAAAGATTTCTTTGAAAATAGCCTTGGGAATTGAAATTAATTCGGAAGATTGTTTTGTTTAATTAAAATATGCCTGTAATGTTTCTGAGATTGCAAATAGTGTTGTAAGGTACATACAATTGAGAAAAATCAACACGGTAATGAAGACGTGATTACAACTTCATCACAATCATTAGTTGCAGTCCATTGCTAACAACTTAAACTATGTCTATTTTCTATTGGGGTGTGGCAACTAAAAATATTTGTTAAAAACATCTTTTGAACGCATTGTTTAAGCTATTATGGTATCAATATCAAGCATTAATACTCCCTAATATAATAAAATAAAATGTATAAAATATAAAGATAGAAAAAAACCGTCACTAGACAATCTATTGAGAAATTGAAATCTTAGCAATGATTTGTGGATCACACAAATAATTTTCTCAGTGCGGAATTTGAACACGCAGCGTCAAGTTTCACAGCCGGCGTCTTACTCTAATTCAGTTTTTAAAGCAGTGAATTAATTACTAAAAATTATCAAATGACAAACTTTAGATATTCTATTTCAATTATTTCATAAACCTAGCATTGTTGACGTAATATGATTTTGTCAGAAGGAAATTTTTAAACAGCATACAATTTAATTTAATAAATGATTGCCGCCGCCTACTAACACACTATAAAAAGATTGAAGATAACTTTACTTTGTTAAACAACATGATACAAAGGAGAAAGCAGAGCAAAGGGAACTTAGATGACTTAGAGACTAATTCTTAGTAGCAAGACAACCACTCCAATCGAATTAGTTCCTTGAACTAGCCAAATAATATAGCTTCGAGAGTCACATAGGAATGTTGTAGAATATTTGGTCTAGTCCATAACTTGGTCGATATACAACACGCGGTTTGCGGAAACTGACACATCATAGGATTGTTAAAGTAAAAATGGGTATTTTACACTTAAAGGAAATTTCATACAGGTCTTCAAATTAATTATGAAATTATTTTACTACCTCTCTGTAAATGTCAAATATTTTTTTGATATTATTTAGTTAAAATGAGAGCACATTATAATTTTTAATCAATGCAAATCTTTAATGTAACATATGTCTCCCCAATATGACTTATGAGAAGCAACGCAGCAAAACATTTATAAAATATACAAAATATATTGCAACACAAACTACAATACAACCTATCTCAATTATACCTATCTGAATACAGTATTGGCAATAAGTTTCTCGGTGACATGTACACGTGTGCACGGTGCATCCGACGTCATTGTGCGGTCTTACGTAAACATCATGAACAGAACACCTGGCGACATCGTTCTAAAACGAACAAGTTTTATAACAATGACAATTGTTCCGCCTCGACTTCACAATTGAGTATTTTTAGAGTTCCACACGAGTATAGAAATATTCAACGCGAAAAAATACTAGTTACATAACTGAGCAAGGTATTAAACACGATTTTATGATACAAATCGTTTGTTAGTGAGTTAGTATCCAAAATAATTTCTTGTCTAAATGTAATCGTATTAGTCCACCGAAGAAGTTTAATAATTTTACTCTCGAATTAACATTAAGTAAGGCACATTGTAACATTATGAAACAAATAATTCTGCTTTACTTAAATAGCTCTGAAGGCATTTCGTCAATACTACAATAATCTCCTTTTTCTACTCTGAGTGAAGCGCAATCTAATAATATTTTCCACGGAACCACAACAGCCCGCAGCAAGAACTTCAACTCATCTATTTTTTCGCGTACATTTTATAAGTGCCGCTGAGAATGGCAGCTCATAGGAAATGCATTGAATGCTCTCGCCGCCACCACTGTGAGTTAAACCTTGTTTGCCGTGATCTCGGATATTCGCTTTTTAAACAAAAATAAATGTACCTATCTTACTTTTTAAATTATTTAGACGAAGGAAAAATCCACAATTGCGGCTTTTGTAAAATAAAGATTTTTAAAGATGTGGTTGTAGCTTTTGTGTAATGTAAATGGAGTTTTTAAATATCTCTCTTTTTTGGATTCTGAAATGCGAACTTTAAGGTTTTATGTTGGATAAATATTATTGTATTTACATCACGTATGCATAGCATATTTACGTATGAGCGATCACCGTTTGTTCTGTTAATTTTTGTTATTTCTGTATATTTTTGTCCTTTTTTCTTCGTGTACAATTAAGAGTAAGCAAAAAAATAACAATGAGACTATGAGTATAAGAATTAAATGTGGAATGTAATTGAATAGTAAATGGTAATAAGTAGTGCATACCAATCCAAATAAAAAAACTTATAGATGCAAAACCTAAAGGCGACACTTGCGTAGGTCATTATAATGATTTTTGTGCCACAGTGTACCGTTGTCACTATCCAAGCATTTGCGAATATAAACACCACCATTATTCTATTATGTGTTTGTTTATTTTTATCCCTATTATATTCTACTAGCCATCAACTTTAAAAAAAAACCATATTTGAATAAATTATTTAAGTCAATTTCTGTTTCAGAGCAATGTTGGTACTGAAAATTCTGGCGTGTTTACTCCCGTGTATCTTTGCGACGAAACCGCACAGTCCCTCGGGAACAATGGTGGACTTCACAGATGCCAAGGTAAATTGTCAACGAAATATTTAGCAGAACCTCTAAATATTTTGAAAGCTTTAAACATTCTTTAAGGAAAAACAAACTAAGGAAGGCAGGAAATCTTTGGAAGTGGACAAAAATATTTCCAACTTCTCCTATTATTTACTTCATGATTAATTTCGTTGCACGTTAAAGACAAGTTAGACATTCCCCGAGATTCGCCCAGCTTCAATGCTCGGTGTCAATAAAATGCATACCCCTGTTGATCCTCGCTTACCTCCTGCACCTCAACAGCGCAGTGGTGGGTGTGAGGGCAGGACAGTTTCTAATACTATAAGGAATAAAATTGCTTGAAATATTCTAGAAAGTCTCGCCAATTTTACAGAATTGCCTCTTAAATATTGAAGTGTTAAATATTACACAAAACAAAAAGTAATAAATTAAAACGATCGGACCCATCTCGTATTATGTATGATAAAAATTACACTAAAATGAGTAAGTACTTGACTTTACATCCAAAAGTGTCACCTCAGCAATCGAAGGGCAGCATGTATACATTATAAATCAGGAAGTCCTAAACTCAATATCCCGATCTGGCAATCTTCTTCGTATAATTCCTTCCGATTTAAAGGTGGCGATAAATAATTATCAATTAAAATATATTATAAGGATTGTTTATTCGCTTACCGGATCAACAGCCATACTGTCACACATTCAGTCTTCCACCCAATACCAAAATCCTCAGTTCCAAGGTCACCTAGACGACATTTAATCATTCACCCAATGCTCAGGTCCAAGGTCATCTAGACGCGCTGGTCCGGATGGCCCAGTCGTGCGTGATCAAGGTCAGGGCGACACCCAAGGACGTGCGCGCGTACTTCACCAACTCCTCGCCGGTGTCACGGTCAGGCCAATGCTTTGCCGCCTGCATGCTGGAGCAGAGCGATGTGGTCAATCATGGGAAGGTGAGTTCAAACAGTGGCCGTTCGATACCCGACCGAGACAATTTAAGTGAACATGAACTACAAGTATTTGTTCTGGGTCATGTTTGAGATTCCAAATACTTACTTGCATATGAACACCAAAAATACTGAAAACAAAACGTGTCATATCAGCTGCCTTTTTAGGATTTGTGAAAAATTACAAACGAATGTTTACTATACCTAATTCAATTTCGCCAATTACTGCCCCAAGAAAATTTATAACCAAAATTTTTAAACTGTCTTCTGTGAAGATTTTCACCTCAGATTATTCAAGTACATTATTTGACTAAATATTGTTCTTACAGATAAACAGAGAGCTATTAGTCCACTTAGCGAGTTTAGTGAACGGAAAGAATTCCCGCGTGGTTCGGAAGTTAAACAGTGTCTCCAGACTTTGCCTGGACAGTATAGAAGGAATGTCTGATAGATGCCAACTGGCTTCTACTTACAACGACTGTTTGAATGAGAATATGATCGAGTTCGCCTTCCCTTTGGACATAGCGGAGGAAGCTGTGAGGAAAATGCCATTCCATCTCATACAACCTAAGTGAGTTATTGACCTCTATAGCAAATTGTGTAATAGATTCTACTTGTTTGATGGTTTAAGTGTTTTTTAAATCGACAGTAACATATTATCAAAAATATATAAATAAAATAATATTTAATTAGATCTATGACGTGTTTCTTCATGTCTATGAAATACATTTATTATTAAAGTTACCAATGGCAGTTGATGCAATCTTTAATTTGATCCATGATGTCTATATATCGTTGATATATATATAATTAGTGTTACAAAACGTTATTGGAAATACTTTCGTTGTGAACGTTTCAGCTAAATACAGAAAAAATAAAACTATTGAAAAAATGTCAATAACTCTTGGACTTCAAAAACCATTAAGCTCATTTTTTGAAAAGCTTCAATTTAATGTATCCTTGTAAATTAGCTGTCCAATTTCTCCAGAAATACATACAATAAAACTATATTCAACTTCTATTTCTGCAAATCATATTACAATTCTCCAAGCATTTACACCGTTTTAATTTGCAATCCAAGAAATCCCCAATGTTACTGTCTACAGTGAGACTTCGCGATTGGATTAACAATCTATCGGGAAGTTCAAGCATCGTGCAAACTTCATTAAAGACTTGCCGAATCCGTAACGAGTAGACCGTTCGACTTGGTTGAATTCACTTTTTACAATTAACCTTATTATATTTCAGCTTACCTCAGGATATCAGGCAAGCGAATTATTGAATAATAAATTTTGTATTTTGTTATTGTTGTTTTTTATTATGAGAATACCACATTCCTCATAGTGACTCGGGCTTGTGTTTTTCGACAGCCTCCGTGAGCAGGTGGTTAGATGTAAGTTGTAAACCGAGAGGCCGCGGGTTTGATCCCCGCACGGAGACAAATTGAGAGGCCCACAAGTACAAATTTGTATGGTGTTTGTGAGACCGAAAACTCTCACGTAGTTTTTGACACAAGACTTATTCGATCATAACATGGGATCAGGGCTATGTATGTGACTGTTTGGTGTATTTATTTATTTATCAGTATAATATATCTTATTACATCTGATATTAATTGAATTTAAATAGAATTCGATAGAAGGCCTTAATTCAGCAGTAAGCTTCTTACGGTTGAAGATAAAAATAATAATAACATAAGATGGAAAAAATATACTTTCTTTACATTCTTACACATGAAATTTAAAAAGCTTGAAGAAATATATCTAGATCGAAAATATTTCTGACAATACGATATACAAGTGAGAAAACGTAAACATCTTTTCAACTCAATTTTCTTGACACAAAAATCGATAACAATATAGAAAATCGTGTACACTGGCCCGTCTCTTCCACTGCCCGACTTTCCAAAGCAAATAGAACATCGCTGTTTACCGAACACTTTCTAAGGCCGGCAAATATAATAGTAATGTCAAATGGAGGGGAATGTAAACCCTTTCAGCGCCCGGTTTAGCGAAATATATCTTTGAGATAAAGTAGATGTCTTTGCATAACTTAAGATCATGGAATTTCGCCACTATCCAGCGAGTAATGAAACTGTAATTTAGGTTAAAGCACGGGTGTTCATTGCTTTGTAACTTTTTTTAATAATAATAATAATAATAATCTTTCTTTATTATACTTTACCAGAATTACAGTAAGAAATATCAGTGATGTCCACACTAGGCAATGCCTGTCTTGTGGCCATCGTGAACAAGTAGTTACATGTTTAGAGTATAATGGGCTATTGTAAACTTCAGTAATTAAAGTAGAGTTTAAAACAATCTTAAAATTAAGTTATAGCTACTTTGAATTAATTGTGTTGAAAATTTGAAGCGTTTTGTTACCAAACGATCTATATAGCGTTTTATCTGGTATTAAGTAGAAAAGCTAAGATATACAAATACACACAGGCTTGGCGTTTCGGTTTAATTTTAATTGTAATTGTGTGGGTGCTACGTCTACACTTCAGTTATCATCACGTACAATATGTCATTATGTTACACTCACTTTTACTGTATACGACAGACTTATATTGTACATAGCATGAATATAATAATTACAATTCACAGTTCTGTATCGTCGAGAGCGATGTTCCGCCGGAGACCACTCCAATGAATATGATGCTAGAATCGCGCGCTCTCAACACGATGGCTTAGTTATTATATACCCCCGGTTGCATTATAATTCTATCAATCAAAACACGAACTTTTTATAATAAGAAACATTATATAAAACATAAGAATTTAAGATTCACAACACTTTTTATAATTTCCATTACTTTTAATATTCATTTTAGAATATACAATAATTTATATTATTTCATTATAAATACCAAACACATGAATGATCCCTAATAATACCTTTATTGTTCAGAGTTTTTTCTCAGCCTGCATATGCATAATAGCAAGACTAAGTATTTTCAGAGACATTCGCCTCTCTGAGTATTTAGCTTTCATCCTAAGTACTCAGAAGATAATTTGGCCACTATATCAGACTGATAACATATTGTGCTATAACTCCTCGGGCCCGCCTTTTCGCAGCGCCTGCATTAAATGGCTCTAAACTGCACAACTTTAGTAAAACCTCGCGACGGTGTTACATAAATTACGCCAGTATTTCCAAACGCTCCTACTTGGCTCTAGGTTTTAATTTAACTTCTTGGTGGTGATTATTCAGGAAGAAATCCTCGCAAATAAAACCAGGTAGAAAGAAATGTACCTTTTTAACACGTTAATATCGTTTTCTTTATTTGTATATTCTCTTTTTGCATCGGCCTTGTTATTTTTATTGCACCCTATTGAAAGTGATTACTGCCGCCCATGAACCAATACGCTTGGATGATAAATGTGTTACCGGCTCAGCAAAACGGGAAGAAAGAAAAATTATGGGAAGAGGAAAGGTTAGGTTAAGGTTAGGCATCCGATAATCTCACTCAACAAACGTAATGCAACAGAAGAGCTGTCACTTCACGTCGAGCTCCTGTGAGACAGTGGCACCGGCCTGGAGGTGCCTGCTTATACATGCGGAATCATGACTGACTACTGCATTGGTCTACTATAACGCACACATACTGAAGGTAAGTTTGGTGGTGGTAGGTCTCTCCTATGTGAGAGACCTCTCTGCTTCAAACCACTTGTAACTATTGTAATAATCACCAAATTGTAAACTGGTTTTGAAAAGAGCAACACTAGAGTTTCTTGCCCGTTCTTCTCTAGTGAAAACCGCTTCCCAAACCTGGTGATAGATTAATAAAATACTGAATCTAAATAATGTAGAACATCTTAATAATCCATTATTAATAATAATTTATTTTCATTTTCATTTCACTTGTATAGGTACTACCGTAATGTCTATTTTTTTCGCCAACCAGAAGTGTTAATGCACCGGTATGAAGGACATTGTAGTTTTCTACCATGATGTACAGTGATCTATGTATACAGGCGAATAGGAACCTACCACAAGAAGTAAAAACTAAAAAACCAACAAATAAAAATAACAATTAAACAAACATCCTTCATAATATAACAAAGCAATAACAAAACCACTATTTTTAGAAGCAAACAGAAACTATTGAAACAAATAAAAACGTAAAAATGCTGCTATGTTCCCACGCAAAGCAAAGAAAACGAGCCCGTATTAATTGCTGAGCAGAACAAACGTCTAAGACTGAATATCAAACAGTGCCATATTGAACGTAGCACAAACACCCAGAGGTTACAAATATGCGGGCAAAAGCGGGACGGTGGAGGTTCCGTACATTTTCTTTGTTTATTGACGTCGTAAAAAGACAAACAGCAGTGTAAATGAAAATGAAAATAATATATTGATTCCATTAAAATGTTCAACATCATTTAGATTATTTTTTTGAACTACAAACCGGTTCGGAAAGCGGTTTTTACTAGAGAACAACGGGCAAGACACTAGAGTTAGTGTTGCTCTTTTCAAAACCAGTTTACAATTGAGTGATTATTACAAAATTTACAAATTGGTTTAAATCAGAACAGTTCATTAGTAATTTGTGGTAAATTTACAATCAATATATTTGATACGACTATGTTTACGTTATATTAATATGACTGAGTGAAGCGAAGTCGCCCAGAACGAAGAATCAGTACAGTCTTTTTCACCAAAGAAGTGAATAATTGTTAAAGCCTTAAGTAATCCATCAATCAATCCGTTACAATGTAAGCATATCACAATCAATGCACTGTTGTGTTTAGGTTACAAGGATATAGTAGCCAGAGTAACTATTGGATATACCTATATTGAATCTTAACATCTTATGTCGCAGGATGGCGCGCGCAGTGGAATGCCAAGAATTGCTTTGTGCAAGGTGCCGTTTGATTTAGCTACTGTTCATGTGCAGTCGTATCGAGGAGGCGCATGGCATGCTCATCTCATTTCATAGCAATAAAAAAAGGATGGTCTATCTGATAATAAGCAAATATCTACTCATGAATTTTACAATGCCAAGAGACAGACAATCCGCTACCTACCAACTATGATAAAACGAAATAATATATGGCTTCAATCAAATATACACTAGATACACAGTTCCCTGTAAATGTTCTGTTAAAAAGTGGCACCGATGCATTGAAACAAAAAACGTAAACAAAAACATCACATATTCCATATATATTAACACAAATTCCACCTTATTCCTGGAGCTTAAAGTAGCTTTTCACATAATATTGTCTAAAGTTCTGCGACGTTTTAGAAGCAACGGTCGGTGCGTGACTGAAGGCGAAAGAGTGATTAAATTACTCTTTTTTGGTGCCTTTTTCTAAGCGCTCATGTTCTATCTAGTGTATATTTGATCGAAGATATGTATATGGTACTTGATAATAGCACAAGGTCAGTGTGGCGGACTAAATGCCCTTACCACATCCAATCGTACTTTCGATTGTAAAGGAGGCCTCGTTGCCCTGCAGTGGACGTATATGGGCTGAAAAAGACTTGACAATAATTACAGGGCTGTCCAGAATATCGAACGATGTGGGTTGGTTATAGAGGTGAACCCGAAACCTTGCACACTAACATAAGTCACAATAGTCACATAGGTGGCAATATCCTTCTACCTTCTTCAAAATATTATAATGCATAATTATAATATTATTACAGTTAGTAGCGTTGTTACTTACAATTTAAAGTTTTATATTTTTAACAAATTATTATGTACTTTTGTTTGCACATGGTCAAAGATACAGAAAAGGATATAGGATATCTTTTAATACTGAAAATAGTACTTTTCTCGAGGCATAGAAAAATAACTAATATTTTTCATCATTTCATTTTTTTATTATCATCTTAGTATCGACCGAAATCTACATAAGGCATATAAAATCCATTATCAAAATCTAGTATAATATAACACATAATATGCCACCAGTGTAATAATAGTTATGTAACTTTAAAGGTTCGACTCGTCCGAAGAATCTCTAATAAAATACGATCATTCGTCTGAAATTATGTTTGTACTGGAGCTGTGACGATGTTTAATTTCTTTTGTTTTCGTTTGCGTTCACCCGGGCCTTGTTTGTGGACTACAAAGGAAAAATCCAATGATCAGAAACGTTTGTAAGCGATACCAAATCTAATTGGGTTCGAGTGTTGTGTCGGCGACGATTGGTCTGATATAGATGCTTTTGCTGCGTCATGCTAGAGGCTGTTTTTGTTCTGTACACACAAATGAAAAAGTGAGGCAGCTCTGTTGTGTATTTTATGATTCGTTAGCGTTATTGTATAGTTATTTGGTTGTATTTTTTTTGCGATGAATGTCGAGACGAGCGTACAGCATAAGACAAATCAATGCTTGGCATTCCACTCCGCTCGCCATCCTGAGTCATAAGATGTTCGGTTTCAATATTTCCAGTAGTTACTCTGGCTACAATTTCCTTCAACCCGAAACACAATAGCGCATTTACACTACTGTTCGACTGAAGAAATAGACCTTGTGGTGGTACCTACCCAGGGGGACTCTCACATATGAGAGACCTACCACCAATGATTTAAACCCATTCTTCTGCGTTCATTACTTGTCAATTAATTGTTTCGTAAAACACAATTAAATTATGTATAACATCTCTCAATTGACCTAAAAATCAAGTAAAATAATACCACTATTAATCATATTCTTTAGTTTTAGATCAGTGAAATATTATTTTGTTTAATGTGAACTACGCACAATCTATAGCATGATGAGTGACAAATTATTTCAATGTGAACTACAGGTATACAGATGCTATAGGTATACAGAATAAATAAATATTCTTACCTTGAATAAGTGACGAATTTCCCACAACTCCAGTGTGATGTCGAAAACTCATAACGAATATTCTACAAGGTGACGGTAGCTTCATAAATATTTTATTACATTTAATATCACTTCATAATTTAAATAATATTTTGTATATTTTTGTTGCGTATGCCAATCTGAGAAGCCACATTACTCAATCCGTTTATTGCTTAATGATGTTTAATATTAAAATGTACAATGTGGAGGTTTTCGCTACGGCAAATACTTAAGCCAGAAGAGGAAGTCAAAATAACAATAAATGTAAATAATATTATAACTTTAACCAACCAAACTGAACTAGGCCAGCATTCTGGAAAAATGGCCTAACCACTCTCAATCGTACTCTCTATTATAGAGGAGCCCCGTGCCGTGCAGTGGAGCGTATATGGGCTGATACATAATTATTTACTTTAGTTTGCTGAATTATATTAAAGCATATAAAGTTCTTAAGGACAAATCTTTCTTGCTGCTATCGATCAGCGATATAACAAGCTAATTTCATTAAAAACACACATGAAGCTCTTACATTTGCTGTCTGCTTTCAATTTGCTTTATGGTTTAAGTTGATTGGACTATTAAGTGGTCGCTTGACGGTAAGTGATAACATTCATTCACAAGCATAGATCTTGGATTTGTGTTGGGCACGTTCCAAACGTGGCAGTTTCAAATGGGACCATTCCTGACAACCTTATTATTATTCTGTATATTCGATTATTCTTTTGTGAGATACAATGCGTTCTGACCCTGGACTGTATCTGTCCATTTACGTCGCACTGCAGTGAACTCATCTACAATTGAGAGTACGATTGAGAGTGGTTAGGCCATATAGTCTACAGTTAGAATCCTATATTATCTTCGATGAATATAGGCGATAGCATATTTTCAAAAAAATATTGTTAATAAAACTACGCCGTGAATTTTCAATTTTGTTTCTAACAAATATATACTTATTATCTTTAGCCAGAAGAGCATTACTGGGAATTTCTCTCTTCAAAAATTGAGAAGGTATCCTACCGACCTATCAAAAGATTTCCTCAGTGACTTGCTTGTAGCGCGCTCTTTACTTACCGACTTCTTAGTTCCTACAATATACAACAAAATTTCTAAGATTTATACCAATGTTACTTGACTACTATATTGAAATAAAACTGTTATTTACGGATTTTATCGCGGGTTTGGTTTAACTTTTAATTCTCTTTATTTCTTTAAACATATTTTTTCTATTTTTACATATATAAATTATAAAAAATATACATATAAAAATATAAAAAATAATCTATTTACCCTCCGGTGGTGAAGCTCAAGACCCAAGCCACCGGCGGTTAGGGAGTCAAAGTGAGGAACCTCCTCACAATGCGTGCCGTGTCCAGTAATACTGCCTTCTGTATTTGACTTTTGACCCAACAGCCAATTGAGAGCCTCTGTAGGTGTTGGTCGAGGCTCTTTGGTATCAACCCATGAGCAGAAACGACAATCGGGACTATAATTGTTGAATCGACATCCCACATGTCGGTAACCTCGTGTGCTAAATCTAAATATTTAGACATTTTATCTTTTTCAGCTTTGACGAGGTTATCGTCATGCGGAATGGTGACGTCAACAAGTTTAGCCCGGCGCGCCAATCGATCTATTATCACAATATCAGGTTTATTGGCAACAATAGTCCTGTCTGTGATAACAGATCGATCCCAGTACAACGTTGCATGACCATTTTCAAGAACTGGTTGGGGAACATACTGGTAATATGGCACTTCAGAAGTCACAAGTTCATATCGAAGAGCAATTTGCTGATGAATGATCTTGGCTACTAGGTTGTGTCTATGCAAATACTCGCCGTTAGCAAGATACGAACAACCGGAGATAACATGCCTGATGGACTCGCCAGGACGGTGGCATGCCCGACAGATGTCGACCGTACCGTCCTTCAGGATGTATTTCCTATAGTTGTTCGTCTTAATAACTTCGTCCATAATTGCAAAGACAAAACCCTCAGTTTCCCCAAAGAGGTTACCGAAGCGCAGCCAAGACACAGACGCTAGTCGGTCCACATCAGGCCCATGAAGGGCTCGATAGAACCGACCGTGCAGCTCTTTACTCTTACATATGTCCTCGCGATCCCTAATGCCTACCACCAGAGGTTTCCTCCAGTTCTTAATCGCCAAAGACAGCGGGGTAAATCCTTTATCTACCATAGCTACAACCTTATGCATATCCACGTCACTGTGAAGGAAATAATCCCTGAGATTGCACACCTCGCGATTATGTAGGTCCTTAGCATTAAGAATGCCTCGGCCCCCACATCTCCGCGAGATGTATAATCTCATCACTGACGAACGTGGATGATGCATACGATGTGCTTATTATTATTATGTAACTTTTAATTATTATTATTTTTTACATTTCCATCGTTTTGACTATTTTACAGTTTGCGTGGACACGGGGTGGACAAAACACAAGGAAAAAATATATTCATAATTAAAGCAAACCCGCAATAAAATTGGTAAATAATAATTTATTTCAATCTTAAACACGTCGTCTACCTTACGTATAGATATCACTGAAAATAAAAAAAATCAAAATCAAAATATTCTTTATTCAAATAGTCTTTCACAAGATCTTTTGAATCGTTCTTTTCTGCTACCACTGCTTCGGAACGTGTTGTAGCTGTGAAGAAGCGGCGCAAGAAACTCCCTCAGCAACACGAACTGTCTTCTTTTTTCTTTCATTTTTTTTTTTATTTTTTTATATCGCCTTTTACAATTACAATGGTTCATGTCACAAGTCACAATAATGTCAGTATTAAAACTACTGAACTGCACAAGGTCTCCAATCCTTAATGTTTTCGCTCCATAGGTAATATTTGGATTAAAATAAAACAAAAAAGCCAGTTGCAATATTTATTCATATATCCACATAATACATGATTATTATATACAATGGCCCAAATTATACATTAATTTATATTTGTTTATATTTCAAATATAAGCTTAATATGTGATAAATAAAATTATATGTGTAATATGTATTAAATAAACTTATTCTTATGAACTTTCTAGGTTACAACTTTGTTGCATATATATTATACCATTGTTTGCGTTCAGCATTTAGTAAACATATTGATCGGAAAATTTAGGTACTTTACATACTAAATGGACAGTTCGAAAATGGATATCTTCGGATAAAAAAGCTCTTTGAAAAGTTTTGTGTTTGTTTATACTCTCTAAACTTAAGGTAAATAAACATATTAAATGATAAAAATATTTAAAAAAAATGTGAATTATAGTTGTGACAATAATTTCGAATAAAATTAGTACATAATTTGTGCGAATAACTTATATTGGAGGAAAAATATTAATTCATTCTTTCAGTAGTATACTGGAGTTTTACTTTGTGATCCGAATCGACATTCGAATGACATCCTAAGTAGGTTATATGTTTTCCACTTCTAAAAATCGACACAATTCTCTATGATCATTCACTCCTTATTTAGTCTATGGTTACATACTTAAGAGGATTTGAACATTTAATAGATTACCAAAGCACATTCATACAGTTTTACTCACGATGTCCGATCATTCGAAGTTCGTTTCGAATTATTGAGTAACCCCCCTGGTATTGACCAAAGAAATTATGAAATCGACAGATTAAAATTATTTATGTAATAAGCTTAAGTATATTTGCGCATTTTCCTAACAAATAAGCATCAATAATATAATTAATAGTTTAATAAATTCTAGTAACTTAGTAAAATATACCGGGTATATCAAGAGTGATACCGAAAACAAAGCCGGGTGGTAGTGCCTACAAACACAATGTAACCAAAAATTTCGCAAATAAATTTTTTCTTTATTTTTTTAAATGTCGTCAAGTTTGGGTGGAAAATCTATAGTTTTTACTAAAATAATAATTAACAGCCTTGCGTACCATAGCGTGCTTGAAAATACAAGGATGTACGCTATTATTTAAGAAAAAACTATGTTTTTACCACCCCAATAAGACGATAGAAAAAAATAACAAAAGAAATTCGTCATAATTTTTTGCACAAAATTTAGTTGCGTTGTTTGAAGTCACTAAAACTACCACTCAGCTTCGTTTTCGGTAACACTCTTGATATACCCTGTATGTGTGTCATAAGATTTGTCGTTCTGTGTTTAATACATTGAGGTATTAAACTAGAGCGGACATCGGCAACAAAATCTTTGCGTATGGTGCGTGCACACGGGTACACATTGAAGCGAGAGGGAAGATATGTTATTTCGTAGGTGTGACAAAGACAGAAATAGAATGTATCCTTCATTTTGTTACAAAAATTTTGTATGCAGTGTCCCCTCTAGTATATTATCTCAATGGTTTAATAATCTCTATTTTATTAGGAACATAAAACACTTAGACTTAAAACTAAGTTAAACTTAGTGAATACATTAAAGCATATTTAAAAAAAAAGTGTAAATAAAGTTCATAAAAATCCAACTTATTCATAGTCACCACAGGAAATTAAAAAAAATTGAAACATTTTTTTTATGGTAAATTATTTTGATTAGGTCGATTTTCTAAATATAACATTCCGTCTTTCAATTCCATAATATCCACACCATATTTAAATATCCTTTTTATTTTTAACACAGTAAATGATTTCTGCAAATATTACACTCGTTTAACAAAAATAATACCTAATACATTTTAAAACTTTTGCTTAATCAGTTGTTTACAATCTCCATTCTAGGTATAAATTTTATCAACATATTCCTAACGTAAATAATAGTGAAATTGATTCCTAAACATCTTTAAAGTAAATAAACGTTGTTCTGTATAAATTCTCATAATATTTGTTCAAATAAAACAACTTAGTAACCTTGAAGAGGTAAGAACCTAATTAGGAACTTAAATAGCTGAATTTAATTTTAATACAAAACTATCTATTCGCAGATTTGAATACTCATAAGCCTGTATGCTGAAAAAGGGCGACACATTATGAGACCTAAAAACTCGCCGAGGTTTCTCCAATGTGTTGCGTAGCAGGTAATAAATCATTAAAGTCATCATCACGTTTTCATTCAAGTAAAACTAACTTTTAAGGATTTTATGGCGGATTTGGTTAAATCTAGACCTTGTGACCACGAAAATGTAAACTAATCGGAAAGTCGGGAAAATAAAAATGTAAAAATCAAACCAAATCGGCGATAAAATCCGCAAAAACTAGTTATTTCTTTATGTCATGTCGTGATTGCCTATAATTGTAACAGCAATTTTACTTATTCATATTGTATTCTTTATATTATTCACAATTGTATGTTACGTTGGCGATCCTTAATAAATAAAATAAAATATTGCAATAAATAAATGAATAAAACAATAGAAAGTTACAAAAATAGGTTTATAAACCCACCTATAATAAAATTCCAATTTCTATCAACTATCTATGACACGACTAGTGTTTTAAACAGAGGGGGAGTGTATTTAATCCCCCCCCCCTTCTCCCCTTCCCCCTTCCCCTTTCGATACATGAACTTTCAATACCATGCAGAATGCTTGAGGCGAACATGCCTCCATGCGGTTTTATTAATTGATAAACGTTGCTCTAATGCGCCAACTATTTGTTAATTAAATTATACAATTAATGTAGCACATTACTTGTCCAGGCGTGTAGCGTATATGCATGGACAGTATAGAATTATGTGTGTGCATGTTTTGTCTTCTTCACTCCAATTAAATTCGAAGTCGTTGGAAAAGGATAAAAGATTCGGTAATTAAGTTTATAAACCTGCTTTCCTTCATTGCTGCTTCATCTAAAGGTAGACTGTTAGAGAATGCCTGTGGTATTAAGTCTGCCTGGATACTGTTTGGAATGTAAAGATAATAAAATAAAATAAAAAATGTCTATGAATTGGCCAGTAGGCTCTATGTATTGAGGAGTAAGAATTATGTGAGGTTTTGAGCTTGAAAAATCACCTATGAGTTGCCCGAATCGATATTAGTGTTGGACATGGTAATGAACTAGCAAATAATTACAATATTTATAAATCTTTCTGATACCGTCGACACAAGAACTATTAGCTTAGTGCGGGACAGGACAATATGTATTTGACTGTTGGGTGTTATTATGAATTTTATCTTGAATTTAATATTCACTGTCCATATTATTTAATAGTGATGCATAAATGTCCTTTAACGCAAATTAATAATTTCACATTAAAGTTGCCTCCTTCAATATTATAATGACTGTGATAGAACCGATAGCAAAAATGTGGCTAACAAACTCATTTCATTATTGCAAACATTTACCGAAATTCATGCTGGTTACACAAATAAATATTCATTAACACATAATAAATACATAAATATTAAAAACTTACATTGTGAATCTTATAAATTAGTCTTCGAAGTGAAAGTATAGCTTGGCAAAAAGAGTACGATGCGGTGGCAATTGGCATTAAAAAAACAATTATGGCAACGCCATTGAGAATAAAATTGTGTCCGTATAATTTTATACGTAGTTATTTCTATACATTTTCTTACATTTTTTGTTTGTTTTGTGATTTAATAAATAAATATAGAGAAAGAAAGAGAATTAATAAAGAAACTATTAAGAATAATAAATAAAAATAACAAGTATCTAAATAGTTCCCTACGTAGCATATCGGATTGCAATATTAATATTAAATTCGATTTTAACGCCCTCATTATTAGACTCTTTTTTTCCAAGTTATACAAACACTTTTCAAGAGGCAGGATAAATTCCATTACTTTACAAGAGGCAAGATATTAAGGAAAAGGGGAAATGAAAATGGAATGTCAGGTCCGGCTTTCCAGTCTGGTGTAGGAATTAGATCTACCTGTAAATCTTCATACCTTATACAAAATACCACCCATATCAACTTTTTGGCAAGTTTTTGTAACTTTTGTAATTATCACGATTGTTAAATAATTTTGAAAATAGCAACACAAGTTTTTTTCTCGTTCTTTTCTAGTGAAAACCGCTTTCCGAACCGGTAGATCAAAACATGACTGAATCTAAATGACGTTAAAAAATTTAATGCATTCAATAAATTATTTTCATTACCTTTACTTACTCATAAAATTATACTTATTTCTTGCCTCTAAAATCCTATTATCCTGCCCCTTACAGTTACATAACCTTACACTGCGGTCGGTCGTGGTACTTACGCCGCAATATACCCAGTATCTTCGTATACCGTTCTGAGTTTAGGCGCTCTGCTCTCGTGTGACGCGGAGTTGAATGACCTTTTGACACTGCAGCGTGGCAGAGGAAGGCTCCGTCTAGAACCACCATACGGTACCCTTGAAGGCATAGCTCCAGCATCTAAGAAGAAAGAAGAAAAGAAAATAGTTTGAAATAACTTTCCTTTTAAACAGTAACTGCTACGTCTGAGAACTGACTTGTGGTAGGTGTCTCATATGTGAGAAGCCGCCTGGGTAGGTACCACCGCAATTTTAATTTCTCTCGCTAAATAACGGGGTGAGTGCACTATTGTATTTCGGATTGAAGGCCATTGTAGCCAGAATAACTACTGGACATATTGAGACTTAACATCTTATGTCTCAGGGCGAGCGCAGTGGAATGCCAAGCATTGCTTTATAATTCAAGGTGTTTTTTGGTTTTACTAATATTTATGAGCGGTCGAATCGACTACGATCAAGTGAAAGGCATGCTAAAATTTACTATACTTCTCCTTCTAATCTTCTATCCCTTACACTTTGGACCTCTGTTTATTCCTTTTCTCAAATCAATCCCAATCAAAATGGTTGTCTGTAAGACATTACCTTTATTACCTTTGCAATAACACAGCCATTTGTACTTTTATATTTATGTGATTTCCGTTGTAAGTATTTCTCTTTTGTGTATGCAATAAAGACTTTACAAATAAACAATTATAAGCCTTAAAGTCCTACGTTTGAAACAGTTTTTCAATTGGTGATAAATTATATAATTATCATTATTGCTCGAAACTTGTGAACACCAGCAGCTCGTAAAATTGTTCGCCAAAACCTTGTATAGCATACAGATCATGCGTCAATGACCCTATCTTAGTAAGGATTTCATGCAATATATATTTTTAAACTTGCTATTAATTAAAGAGCTGAAACAAGAAAGTCGCTGTTTCTTCTTTACTTCAACACGTTACAAGTTACTTGTAGCATTAATCAACATGTATACAAATATAACTCTAATAAAGATTAAGTTCTATGTGTATTGACTTGTCATAAGAGCTTTTAAATTGCCTACGTGACCAATAAATACATTTCATTTCATTTCAAAGAACATTCAGATTTTGTTTGAATTAAGCCAAAACCTTCGAAATACCAAAAAATACATATAACAAGTAATACCTAATCATCTTTACAAAATAGAAGAAGCCTTACATGTATTACGAACATGGAGTAATGTCGACTTCACATTCTGTAACGTCAAGTCGACTCGAAAAGAAATTACGCGCGCGAATCTCATTACCCTGTCACAGACGGTGGGTATTGAAAATTGTTTAAAGCATTCACAGCGGTATATTTGACATAAATACCGGGACTGCTTAAAATGTTTTGAGGTCTGTACTTTAAGAGGAAAAACTGGAGACGCTTTTTTGTTATTTTGTCTGACAATACCTTTTGTCACGATTATATGGAGACATTAAAATGAAACCTGAAGGTTATATCCCATTCAGCAAGAATTTCTACTGGTGGTATGTCTCTCATATGTGAGAGGCCGTCTGGGAAGGTACCACCCCAATGTCTATATTCCTCCTGGCAAACAGCAGTGTAGATACACTGTTGTGTTTCGGTTAGAAGGACAATGTAGCTAGAGTAACTACTGGACATATTGAGACTTAACATCTTATGGCTCAGGATCGCGAGCGCAGTAGGATGCCAAGCATTGCTTTGTAATTCATGGTGTTGTTCGGTTTTTCTACTATCCATATCGCTTACCAACAAGCGAATGGCATACTAGTCTCATGGTTAAATGATATATTCCTAAAAATTGTGCCTAACTATTTCTAATATCCCTTGAATTCTAGAGCCACAAACGTAAGTAAAAACGTTACTTAAGTGGTAGTAAAAACAAAATCTACAAAAAAATAAAACAAAACAAAACCAAAAAATAAAACATTTAATAAAAAATAAATTAATAACCGAAAAACAAATCGCATCGTCTGCTGCCAGACTTTTTTATGAGCTCCACGATCCTTTTATACTGTTTCGTGAAGCGTAGAATACTTAGTGAGTATTGGTACAGGTTTGAGAATATTGCCTTGCGCCGCCTCTCGCATTGGGCGGGGGTTTGTATGTGCTTCTTGCGGTGAGGCGCTGCGTGACATAGAAAACCGCCATCTAGCACATACAATGTGTACTCTAGGAGGCAAAGTTCGAGCATCTAGGAAAGAAAAAGAAAAAAAGGTACGAAATAAAAAAAAAAAATATCTTCTACTTAGCAACAACTAACTAATATAAAATAGTTTTTTTTTCACTAGTGGAAATAACATTAGGACTTAGTGTAGGACGCCCTCGAACCAGGTGGAGTGACGATATTCATGGGATGGGCTGAAAATCGTGCCCAGTGGCATACAATAGTAGAGGCCTATATTCAATAGTAGACGCGGAAGGACTGATTATGATGATAAAGCAATATCAGAAAGTTAGGTTATTCCAAATTTGAGAAACTCAAGTGCATTGCATTTTTAAATTGATGAAATCGGGCTTCAAGAAGATAAGCATGATTTTATCGACCAACCAGAAAACTATGTCTCTCCAGTACTCTACCATGACTACATTCACAATCAGATGTATAATAATCAATTCCTGTACAACAAATTACGTTCGACCTCAAGATCCGTAGTAAATCAATGATTACCTGTGTCATCTTATCCTGGCGTCCTTCCCAGGATAGCATTTCGCTGTACCACGGTTCCTTGTGCGTCCCGAAGTATATAGGCTCCCATCGATGGTATGGATATTCTCTTCTCGCTATTAACATCGGCTGCAACAAAAGACTAATTAATAACACTATTTGAGATTCCCTAGTTTTAACCCAAATGGGGTTTCAACAGTTTGATAAAAATATCGAATATCGATTGTAATGTCAATTCTCGCAAATCAATATGGTATGCAGGTTTCCTCACGATTTTATCCTTCACCGTTATAATGCGCAGTAATTGACTTTGAAAAATATACATTGGTAAATTATAATTTGACGGAATTCAAATGTAGCAAAATTAAAAGTAAATATACATAAACTATTGATTTTATTTCACTCATATCGTATTTTATTCAATGGATTTGAACGATTAATAAATTCCGAATAAGTTATAAGCGTACGGACTGAAATAAATGTGAAACAACTGGACCATTTTATTCAAACAACAGATAAAGTATTTGCTTAAGGCATATTTTACTCCAATTTTATGCGTACCATTGAAAATTCAGCCCCAAAAATAAATCCCTACAAAAATTATAAATGCGAAAGTGTATGTGTATGTATGTATGTCCCGTTTTCACGCTATAACGACTGAAACGTATTTGATGAAATTTAACATAGACCATGAAGACCGACATGGGCTACTTTTTATCCCGAAAAAATGTTCTCATGGGATGGGAATGGGCACAGGATAGGAGAGGACAGGCTTACATGTTGTTCGTTATAGGGTAAACGGGATATAACGGGATGGGACGGGAATAGAAATTTAGTTGACGGCGACCACCTAGAATTTAATATAAAGCAGACAGTCCAGGCTGGCTACAGACTGGATTCCTGCGAATGGCCGAAGAAAACGCGGAAGACCAAAGATGCAGTAGAAAGATGAGTTGGATGCATTCGAGCAAAAATGGTAAGGGTTCACCGGGGTAAGGGTCATATAAAAAAAAAGGTGGCCTTCGCCGACCAGTGAGGCACAACATAGGTTAAAAAAAGTAAGACGTACGTACAAAAACTAAATGCAACCGGTTGAAGCCAGGTCTGATTGCTAGTAAATTAAAGTAATAAAAGTAAGTATTCTCTCTCTGAAAAGTTCGTAATTAACTCCAAATATGAAACTTTCCTATCAGACTGTCGGCAATAAATTGACATCAGGTTTTGTGAAAAGATTTATAAAGCGTTTAATCATTTTGTCTCCAACAGTATAATAAAAGATAAATAATGAAATCCTATTCAAAATCTGGCCTAAATAAAGATAAAAATAAATAACAACATTTCTGCAATATTTCCTATCTAAACAAAGGTCGTAAATAACTTCAATTATGAAGCATTGCTGTCAGAACGACCGTAAATTGTCAGCGAGTTCTGTGTAGATACTCAACGAAATTGCTTGATTGGGCCACAAGTGAAAGGTTAATCATTCCATCGCTGTAAAATGGTTTTAGCGATATCGGAAACGCGGTTACATACCTTGAACATTTAGATACAAGATATTTATTTAGATAATTTTATTCCCGTGACAATATAAAATATATATATATATATATACAATTTTTTTCTTTTTGTCCTCATTGAAATAAAAGTATTATTTACGAACTTTATCGCGGATTTGGTTTAATTTTTTTTTTAATGCTCGACGTCTCGATTACTTTACAGCTTTCGTGGTCACGGGGCGGACTGAGGTATTAGTCACCCGCTCAGTGACTGATACAATTTACGCCCCGTAAATAATAGTAAATCTAAGAAACCATTTTTGTCCTCAATTTAACTGATAGTACACAGATTTGGGGTGAGGATCATATTGAGTTTACATATTGATTAACTTGTATGTTAAATTAATTTTGATTTAAACATAAAATCATTAATTCTATTTAAAATGCATTAAATACGTTTATGTTCGAGCAAGGCAACAATTCGCGACCTTGACAAATCAATAAAATATAAAAAAGTGAATCGATATGATAATAATTATCAGTTAATGATTCGTAACGCAGTGTGTTTGCATTCCTATGAGAATTTATCGATTGTACATATCTATCATTTATAAGCAATTAGCATATTAATCAATGGAAACATGACTGTTCATATTTAAATGTTTTTCAAATAGAACAAATCTTACAAAGTGGAGCCTCAAACTCAAGAATTAAACTCAGACCTGCGAAGTTCTCAGTTTTGTATGGCAAAATTTGTGAAATTGCCCAAAAATAGCATCAAACTCAATGTTATAAGCCTCAATTTCTTCTTGAATTCCTATTACATGAATAATATATTGTACACTATAATAATATCAAAACATGTACGGTGTTATTTAAAAAAAGTTAAACAAGCGATGGACACGTGTCCACAAATTCATCAATTACAAATTCATGTAAACATTGGTTAGAGTTAGACATGGTTTAAATATTAAACACCAGCCAATGGTGCTTTGACGCATTTTTAGTCTTAAAAACATATGAAACACAAATTAACTGAGATTAAACATTTGTTTTATGTCTGGTCCTATGTTTTTTGACTTCAGTTCCATTAAGTTTAAGTAATAATTGGAAAACATTGTAGTTATTTTGACATTTTAACGTGTGTTTACATAAACAATGTTTAAACACGACTTTAGACAGAGAGTTTAGAGTTAGACACTGTTTAGCTAAACACGTGTTTATATCGTGTTTAAATATTTTTTTGTAACAACACCAGTACATTCTACTATTATAATTTAAAAACCTGTTGACACCATGTTTTATGCAATTGTATAACAATTAATAATAATACAACCTCTTTGACTCTTACCGCAGACGACAACAGTATAGTAATTAATTTGCAAACGGGATGAAAATGCCATTCTGGAAATTGTGCCCTGAAGCACTAGAGGTAACAGTAAAGTAACAACGCATGCTCCTGTTGCGACAGTAACCATAGACAGAATCTTGGCTTGCATTCCTATACTATTCTAACATCTACCGACTTCACAACACAAAGTTAATTATGTTAATTAACGTTGTAAAGTGGAATTGAAGGTAAAGACAACAAGGAACAAGGCGGAATTCAACTTGGTAGATCCCAGAAATTCTTGGGAAAATGATCAAACATGCTAGATTTCTAAGAATGTTTCTTACACTGTTAAATACAGCGATAATTTTTACTTTTAAATAAAAAGGCGCAACTTCTTTTTTCTTCATCTTTTAAATCCATAACATGGTTTTTTGTAAGACATTGCTTTAAGGAATAGGACCGCCATTTGTACTTTTTTTGTCGCATATATTCTTTCTTATTACATACCTCTCTATTCATTATTTGGTAAAAGTCTATTTTGTTTACATTTCTGAAATAAATCAGAGGTAACATTAAGTGAGATTGGAGTATCAAGAGCTAGGAGGGTGACATAGGCTTAAACTTAATAAAATATTTCAGACATTTGAATTTCTTGCCTTAGCCAACTGCCAAACAAATCCTGCGACTACCACCACACATGAAATAACAAAAACAGAATATTCAAACCAAGAAAATGAAATTTCTTCAAAATAATAAACGCGTGCAAATGTCATTAAACACACCTCATTTGAGACACAAACAATTTACGATATCGCCCAGGCCACAGATACGGAAAGACTTGCAACCGTTGAACATAATAAGAACAAAGATCTCTCACATTTTTACAAGGACATTGGGGTAATCGATAAGCCGTTTTCCTCCTTAGCATGTCATTTGCATACCGATATTAGTAGCTATGTGTGGGTTTTGTTCTTTTTCAACGCAATGAAATAGCAACAAAGAATGTTATTTTTCGCGTAGTGATAGTTATAATACTAATCTTCTTAGTTAGGTCAAAAACCAGATTCAGAAGGCAGTATTACTTAATACGGCACGTACAGTGAGGAGGTTCCTCACTTTAGGATCCTAATCATTGCAGCGGTGTAGAATTGGGAATTTATGCGATTTCAAATTAACATCACCACCTTTATTTTTGAAACCTAAGCATGCTCTATATTTCTGCTATTGCTAATTGCAAAATAACTAGCCATATATTATGACCACTTTTTATATCTAAAACTTCACACACATAATTGACTATTCAGTTCCTTGATCCTTCTTTAAATGCATTCGTAAAAATACTCAATCCTTCATACATGAGATCGTAATAAAATATTAGCCGATCGCCTTTGGAATCCCAATCACAAATCGCAAAATAATATTATCCACTTCACTTGCTATTTATGATTGCTATTCATTCTAACACTACAGAGGTGGCTTAGATCTTGAGCCTCGCCACCAAAGAGTATGCCTCTCACATACGAGAGACCCGCCACCAGATTAAATTAACTTGATTATCTTGAATATTGAGGTATTCACAACCTTATTGACAAACACTTATATACTTCGTACTAACATGACAATCCTATTATGGTAACCCACTGATCTTAAAAGTAAAAATAATTTAAAAAATAATCGCATCAATTATAAAACCTTGGACTAAAATTATTCCATCGCTCATCCGCGATATTAATAAGACCCCTTATATTTAGATCAAGTTATTTGTCAATGAGCTTTGCTTGTTAGTAAAGCTACAGTACATTCATAAACTCGGAGTGAAACTAATTCCTGAAAGCAGTCGAAGTAGCTTTGCTTTTGCTTTCCGTGAATGAAATTCCCGGAAACTCTAAAGCTTGTAGTTCATAGTCACGTAAATAGCAACCACCATACAAGAGAACATGTAGTGAATGTCGTGTGTGTCTCATTTCGACTTAAGCCTTCGTGTATTAGACTTTGACCAAAGCCTAGCATAATGACAGGATTGTATTTGTATTTGGATTGTGATTGTACCAAGGAATGATTACAACGCTGAGCCTTGGGTTCGAAACCCGAGTAGTGCAAAATGAATATGTTTGTTTTTTCCATTATCAGCCCTGAGGTAGAAAGGAGAATGTCTACTTTACTGTGAAACTTAGTATCGTGCGAGATTGTTGTGCCATGATGAAGACTACATTTTTGTGTATGGATTTTTTTTTAAATTAATATAAACATAATGGCGACCTAGGCCCGAAGTTTTTGGAGATATGAACTTGAAATCCAAAAAAAAAGTTTTTTTTTTGTTTGTGTTTTTTGATGAAAATTACTTTATTTTATATAAAAATCTATCGGCCGGAAAAACACATGAAAACGTTTAAGGACAAACCAATTAAATACTTTAGAAAATTTTAAGCAGTATCGATATCGGGATCAACAATATTTTTTAACGAAACTATGAATTGGCATTCTTCTTTGTGCTCGATATGCTGATAGACTTGCCCCCCATCATATTCTGGTGGCACCTCTGCCTACCCCTTGTGGGAAAAAGCGTAATATTCGTGTGTGTGAGTGTGCAAGCATAATAACATCGATAACTAAGCGACAATATCAATTTAAATAAGACTGAACTTACAAAGTGCATAATCACATAAATCTTCAAAAAAACCTAACCGATAAATCAAAGAGAAAACCAATCAATTAAGACAAACGGAAGAATCATTGGCGGACTCAAAAGAAACGGCAATGGGATTGCGTGAAATCCAATTGGAATGGCTGTTAATTCACCACTCCATCCGACCGCTGATTAACCGTTCAATCTCACGAGTGACAATCAAGGTTATAACGCGTTTATGTTCGTAGCTGCGGCATAGTAGTGAGATGAGCGGGTTTATTTTAATAATTCCAACGAAAAATACTAGCACACTAAAACGGTGAATGAAAACATTGTGAGGAAACCTGCATACCATAGCGATTTATAAAAAAATCTACGGTATGTAAGTAACGCCAACCCGCACTAGGCCAGTTGGTGGACTGTATGGCCTCTCTCAATCGTACTCTGGATTGTGAAGTAGGCCCGTGCCCTGCAGTGGGGTGTATATAGACTAATACAGATACAGACAACGAAAAATCCAATATTACAATGACATCAAAATTACAGTTAGTTTACTACGGCAGCTATTGTCATATACAGCGTAGCATCTACGTAGAAATGCTACGTGCTACGACGTAGCATACAAGTGTAGTACGTAAATAGATGGCGTCAGTTTATCAGTTACCGAATCTACGCAATTGAAAAACGTCTACGAACTATTTTCTGTAAGCTTTTCTAGGTATTCCTCTATAAGGAGTTACGTAAAAAATGTTTTATTATGACACCAAAGTATGTAAGTTTTTTTATTTTAGCACAATTAATACTTAAAATACCAAGAAGAAAATCGCGAAAAAATGTTTTTTCTCAGTATATTTGGTGGTGTCATTGTAACCACAACATATCATTGATTTTCTAAGACAACTTTAAGAACATCAGTTCATATAATCCACCACATTGGCCTAATTTAAGTTGGGGACTACATATCATAACAAATCTTACAAATCGCTATGGTACGCAGGTTTCCTCGCGATGTTGTCCTTCATCGTTATGTTTTTAAATCAACAAATCGCCATCCGCTTCTGAGCGCACAACCTTACCAATCTGGAATCTCATAATCGCGTCGGGCGTATTAATTGCCAACTAATTATTAGGGAGCTCGTTTTAACCGGGCCACCGTGCCGCGCTACACCCCACTACAGTAATTGTGATTACATTTATGAAATGGCTATAACCTCCTACATCAACCTTCATCGTTATTTTTTGTGGCAGAAGTGGCTAAGTGAGACCTTTAGTTAGTAGTAAGTTGTTGGTTATATCTATTTTAATACAAAAATAATCTTTAAGATATTGTTAGTAAAGTTTTTCTCATTTCTTAGTTTAAAGTTAATTGCTATATGTTAATGCTCACTTTGATTCTATATCCTCTAAATGAACATTAATTATAATTTAGAAATTAGAGAAGTAATTAGTTTCTAAGTGTGTTTTTCATTGATCCCAAATCCGATATTTTCCAATAGCATCATAATGGTAAAAAATTATGGATGAGATTTTTGCATGAATGAAATGTCTATGATGCTGTTGCTTGATCTGTCAAAAATTCAGGCTCTAGTCTTAAATATATGTTTACAACATGTTGTTCGAATAACTCAAAACCGAAGTTGTTAACAAGAAGAGCTGAAGCGTTAAGACACATTTACGCGGAGAGAGTTACACGTGGCATTATTCAAAATTTTTGACATCGTTGACAATTTTCTTGCACAATGCAACTTTATTATATTCTTACGATAATCTCCGAGGCGAAAAACTCTCACAGTGTAAATGGAGGTTAAGCGTTAAACGTAATATCTCACCTCGACAACATTAGGCGCAGGTCTCAGAAGCCAGGACTGAAGACCGGGGAACCTTTGGCAATGCGAGCACACCTTCTGATGGAAGTACATCGCCCGGTTGGCCTTCACCATTTTAACCAATCTGTTGAAAAAATGCTAACATTATTACTACGTCACTAATTATAGCTACGTGATTTGATCTATAAATAAATAAGAACTATTTGAAAATAGTTTAATATGATGGCACGTTCACATTTCTACACATAATCGATAGTAAGTAATTATATCTCACTCATCGACATTATTATGCAGGCCTACAGAAACCTACACTTCCAAACCAGAAATAAATAAAATATTCTTGTTTTTTTTATTGCCTTTATAGGCGGACGAGCTAGCGGCCTGCCTAATGGTAAGCGGCTACCGCTGCTCATGGACCTCTGAAGTGCCAGGTGACCAGCATAATTAAGTCTACCTTGAGGAGAATACTATTTTTGAAGCCTCGTTTGGAGAAGGACAGGGCATAGCCAAATATGATACATTATTTAGATTCAGTCACTTTTTTCCTGCCACTCGGTTCACAAAGCTGTTTTCGCCAGAGAAGAACGGGCAAGAATCTTTAGCTTTGCTCTTTTAAAAACAAGGTTACAATAGAGATGTCGCAGCTTACTTAAATTCATAGCAATTAATCCATATTTTTTTAAGATAGGGCCTATACTTATAACCTTCCTCCATAAATCAAGCCTACAAGTTGAAACCTGTAATATTTCGTTGTTATAACAACTTTTACATTTTAGGTTTCTTAGAATATCATGTTACAAAGTATACACGTGGAAACCGCGAGCGAAACATTAACAAGAACTAAAAGAGCAAACAATATTGTTCGAAACTCGTAACATACTAATTAGTCCAACAGCTTGGGGCTACATTAATTTAGCAACCAAAACACGCTCAATATTTTGTACAAGAAACATTAATTTCTTTAAGTTCTGGTAATTTCTGTGGTAGAACATTTGTAGGTCTCACATGTGACATTAGTGATAGGTCTCTCATATGTGAGAGGCGCCCGGGTAGGTACCATAGCAATATCTATTTCTCCCGTCAAACAGCAGTTCTATTTCGGTTTGAAGGACATGGTAACCACAGTAACTACTGGATATATTGAGACTTAACATCTTATGTCTCAGGATAGCGAGCGCAGTGGCGTGCCAACCATTTCTTTATAATTCATCATGCTATTTGGTTGTGTTACTGTCCATGAGCGGTGGCACGCCAGTCGCGACATTCCCACTGCAGGACACGGGCCTACTCTACAGTTGAAAGTTCGGTTGAAAGTGGTTATAGACATATAGTCCACCACGCTGACCTAGTGCGGTTTGGCGGACTTTACACACCACATATTTTATTATAAACAGTCCCCCAATAAGGCTTTCCGAATTTCTACGGGGACCTATTGAAAGCGGCCTGTATTGCTTAATTAAATTCCAAATAACATTCTCATATAAGCTGATGATATTATGTGATAAAAAAAATAGTAAACAAAGCCTCCGAACATAAACGAGAACATTCTTAACAAGTATGGAATTGAATGTATAAAAAACTGGTCCTCTGAGAATTCCGTTGTTTATATATTTTTATTTAGGGTTTTAATCAATCAAAGTTCTTCTACAGAGCAGAAACATGCTGATACCGAAAACGCGAATAAATATACTTACCACTATTTTGGCGATGCCTCTTTTAATATTATTTTTATTCCACTGAATGGCGAGACGAGCATGCCGTTCGCCGATAAAACAGCTCATGTACAGTAGTAAAACCAAACAACACGTATTACAAAGCAATGCTTGGCATTCCACTGCGCTCGCCATCCTGAGACATAAGATGCTAAGGATCAATATGTTCATTAGTTACTCTGACTATAATATCCTTCAGAACAAAACACAACGATACATTTACACTGCTGTTTGACATAAGAAATAGTCATTGCGGTGATACCTACCCAGGCAGACTCTCACATATAACAAACCTACCAACAGAGAAATTATTGTATTGTATTTAGTTGATAAACGTCAGTTCTGTGAAATTTTCAACATAACTTTTCAAAAGATTTTGCTTTGAAAGACTGCATTTATATTCCATCCGTATTTTATATTCTGTATCTATATTTCTGACAATATCACCAAAGAAACTCAACAAGAAATGCTTTATTTCAACAAACAAAGAAGTACCTTCAACTCAATAACACGGTCTCATCAAAACCTTTAACCACAGATCTCTAAACACCGGCTATGAAAACAATGGAAAATTCAATTTAAAAATTGTTTAGCCAGCGCAGCCGTTACAAACAATATCAGCACACAAATAAAAACAAAATGACACACGCGACAAATGTCAAACGTGCAAAACAAATAAAACGAACAGTAAACGTGAAAGGGTATAATTGAAGTGGTACCCACC
Source organism: Hyles euphorbiae (assembly GCA_023078785.2). NCBI lineage: Eukaryota > Metazoa > Arthropoda > Insecta > Lepidoptera > Sphingidae > Hyles > Hyles euphorbiae. Next base: position 4,720,783 of record CM041042.1, read on the forward strand.
CAGACAGCCTCTCACATATGAGAGACCTACCACCAGTAAAAGGTTGCAGAAAGATGCCACTTCCTATAGGCCGTTGTGAATATTCTTGAAAGAGTCTTATTTTGAGCAGTAGTTAAAAAATAAAATTAATTCTGATTGGATAAAATAACATAACCTCTTTTGCTTACCACAAAGTGGCTTCATAGACTACTAGTTGTTGGTTACTGGTAATAGGTCTCTCATATGTAAGAGGCCATCTGGGTAGGTACTACTGCAGTGTCTATATCTCCCGCCAAACAGCAGGGTAAAAACACTATTGTGTTTCGGTTTGAAGGACATTGTAGCCAGAGTAACTACTGGACATATTGAGACTTAAAATCTTGTCTCAGGATGGCGAATGCAGTGCAGTAGCAAGCATTGCTTTTTAATACATGGTGTTGTTCGGTTTTGCTACTGACCATGAGCGGTCGTATCGCTTACCATCAAGCGAACGGCAGGCCCGCCTTGCAATTCATTGCAATAAAAAAAATTGCGCATAAGCGAAGCCGCGCTGTCGCAATAGTTGACAATAAAAATAATATTTTAAAACCAACTAGAATACGAGTAGAATATAACAACATAGACGTCGCCTCAAGTAAAATTTTACGACAGAGAACTCCGCAAAGGCGTACAGCAAGCCATAACATCAGTAAAATATTTATCTTTATTACATTTTAAAATAATATGAAGAGGGTATATAAGTTCAACGTTTATTTTTGACTAGCAGTCCGGCCCGGCTCCACCCCTATACAAATACACTTTTCAAAATGGCGGCAAAAATGTTTAATTCCGAATACCAATTTAGAATACCGACCATTAAGATCACGAAAAACGAATAAAAATTCCTCAAATTTTCTACATTTTTCACAACTTCTTCCCTCCTTTAAGTCATAGCGTGATGATATATAGCTTACAGCATTTGTCGATAAATGACCTGTCCAAGACAAAAAGAATTTCTCAATTCAAACCAGCAGTTCCTGCGATTAGAGGTAACAAACAAACTATTAAGCTTTATACAGGGTATCTCAAGACTGCTACCGAAAACGAAGCCGGGTGGTAGTTTAAGCGACTTCAGACACAATGCAAGAGAAAAAGTTGCAAAAAAAAAGCAACAATATTTTTTTTGCTTTTTTTTTCCTATGACCATGTTTGGGTGGTAAATACATTTTTTCCTAAAATAATAGTGTATACCCTTTTATTTATAAATAATCTAAGGTATAAAAGAGTTTTAATTATTATTTTAGCAAAAACTATGGATTTACCACCCAAAAAGTGTTTGTAGTCACTAAAACTACCAACCGGCTTCGTTTTCGGTAGCAGTCTTGAGATACCCGGTATATTAGTATAGATGTTGGTGTTATATGGAAAAAACTATTTTATGTACAGACAAAGTGACTGGAGACATTCGATACAATGTAGGCGAAGTATCAACTGGCTGTAAATAAAGATCATAAGTCGTATACAATAGGGTATTTGACTATTATCGATTTTTGGTAGTATTTCACAAACACAAATACGCTGAAAATAAAGCATTACTATCAAAAAAGTATTAAAGCAGCTTGTTACATAAGGCAAATATTAATATTTAAAATTAAAGAGTAGGGGTGTAGTGGGGACATCTTGTTGTCTCTTTCACACACGCACACTGTTATGTATAATAACCCTTGTGACGTCACTATCTTTGTTTTGCATTTCTTTTCTGTTACTACAAGATTTTAATTTTGAATGGATTTATAAATTTGTTTGTGAGACCCTAACTTTGGATACGTTTCGATAAATACAATAAAAAACAGCAGTCAAATACCCCTATTATGCCAGCCTAATTGGTAATTAAAATAGGTTTATTAACTACGAGCGGCTACGCCCAGCTTCGCCCGGGTACGAATAGATTTCTGTGCAGTAATATGCACGTATTATACATAAACCTTCCTCTTGAATCACTATCTATTAAAAAAACCGCATCAAAATCTGTTGCGTAGTTTTAATGATTTAAGCATACAAAGGTACATAGGGACAGAGAAAGCGACTTTGTTTTAAACTATGTAGTGATTCATGATTAAAACCTAACCAGCTCTGTATTTAAAATAAAAAACACTAGAATAGAATCAATAAGCATCAGTATAACTATATCTACAAAACAAGTCACGTTGAAGTTATATGCTACAGATGTATGTTTGATAGATGTGCGTCATTCAATTCCCCTGGATGCCGATCAAATTACTCCGTCGACCTCGAGCCACTCGTACCACAAGGGTAAATTATATTTTTTAATGGAAAACTTTCGCTGGGTTACTGCACAAGAACTTTATTTATACTTGAGTAGTTGACTTATTTATTGACGGCATTATACATAGATTTTTGTCATTGAATATATTTTATTGAATTAGACATTGCGATGGTAACTACCCAGGCGGCCTCTCACATATACCTATATCAGAGACCTACCACCATTTAAAATAAAAATAGATGTTTTGTCCTATTCACTCATACTGAATCAAAGGGTCGATGGAAAGAGACAAAACATTCGATGACTAAAATACATTTTACAACTGTCTATGAAAAAGTGCTTTATAGTTTTAATAATATATTCAATTACGCAAAATCGAACATGGTAGCAATTTCATCAATTCAAAAAGCTAGAAAAATGACAAACTGATGGTGGGATTAATTATGAAATTAGGAAACAAGGTTGCACGGTGTGAATTGTGACGTCATCGCCATTTAAGAGCTCTTAAGTGACAGAAATAGCGATATACTGGAGATACTGGTGGTAGGTCTCTCATATGTGTGAGGCCATCTGGGTAGGTACCACCGCAATGTCTATTTCTTCCGTGAAACAACACTGCTTAAATGCACTGTTGTGTTTCGGATTGAAGGACATTGTAGCCAGAGCAACTACTGGACATAATGAGACTTAACATCTTATGTCTCAGGATGGCGAGCGCAGTGGAATGTTGCTACTGTTTATGAGCCGTCGTATCGCTTACAATCAGGCGAACGGCATGCTCGTCTCGCCATTCACTGCAATAAAAAAAAAAAAATGTCCCTTTTACTTTTAATAAATATAATACTAACACCCAACAGTCACATACATAGTCCGGACCCCACACTAAGATCGAGTCTTGTGTCGTGGGTCAAGAACTACGAGAAACCCAAAACGAATGCTTGTGGTTCACACAAACATTTGTCTCGGTGCGGGGATCGAATCCTTGGCCTCTCGTTTCACAGACGGCGTCTAACCAACTGCGTGAAAGGGGCTGACTTTTTTAATAATTAAAATATACCTATAGCTGTCTCAATAAATAACATATCTTCATCTTGCTTTAACAAAATAAACAATAATATTTCTTACATAATTAAACAATATATGTAACAATCCAACTAATCTTAGGAAAATTGATCCCACTATAATCCCTAATCGAAAAATAGGCCAGCAGAGCATCGCATTAACTTATTCCGTCCACCGAATAAATTTGATATACTAGGCAAGAAAGTCACGTAACAATAGTAATCGGGGTTTTATACGAGATTCACGTATAATAAAACATTAGAGGCACAGCGTTATTAAAAATATAACGTTACTGGGCTCGTAGATTGCCTCGTGTTGAATGTAAGATTTGTCAGTTTATTTGAAATGAAATGAAATGAAATGAAATGTATTTATTGATCACGTAGGCAACTAAGGAGCTCTTATGACAAGTCAATACACATAGAACTTAATCTCTATTTACAATATATTTCCTATACTTAGTATTACTTATTTTAATTTCTTACTTTTATCAATTTATTTATTAATTTTATTTATTTTTAAATTTATTTTATTTTTATTTATAATAAGTTTTATTTATTTATTTAGTTTTTATTCATATTTTATTTAAAGTATTAGTTTTTACTTTATAGTAATTTATTTGTCAAAGAAATACATTATTTACGTTAGTCAAATTAAATTATATTATTTGTGGACCATAAATATTACAACGGTGCGTAGCGGTTTATAGTTACCACCGGATCCAACGCGGCCCTTCCTGAGAAGACCCGGCGAAACAAACTCAGTGGGCTTACACTACCACTGGAACTACGCGACGCGACCCAGTCCTGAGTATATCCAGCGACTAAGACTCAGTGGGCTTGTTTTGGGTCCAACTTAAGACAACGACCATAAGTATTTCCGATACGTCCCGTATGTTTAGGCTTACTGCCGGATCCAATGCGGCCCTGACTGAGAAGACCCGGCGAACAAACTCAGCGGGCTTTACTTTACCACTTTTACTTTATTTATTTAAACCTCCATATATTGAAAATATACAGGCGGAATTAAAGCCTGAGGCATTGTCTTAAGAGACGACTTAACGTTGGATAAACGTCAACGCTTTTAAAACACCAGTGTAATCAACTAAAATAACTTACTAATAATGGGTAATCAGTTTTAAGAGACATTATCAAATTATTAATGGTCTGCTCTGATTTAAACCACTTGTAACTTTTGTAATAATCACCAAATTCTAAACTGGTTTTAAAAAAAGCAACACTAGAGTTTCTTGCCCGTTCTTCTCTAGTGAAAACCGTTTTCCCAACCAAGTGGTAGATAAAAAATGACTGAATCTAAATGATGTAGAACATCTTAATGGATTCAATAAATTATTTTCATTTCATTTCATTTCATGTAAAATTGAAAAACGTAATTTTATGTAACCCAAGGAATACTACTCTTACTTGATCGAGAGCCCCTATGTATTTTTTATACCCTTGACCACATGCATGCAAAATTTAATAATTATTTCTTAAATAGTTTAAACATGGAAGCTGAACAAACGAGCAAACTCACATACATTTTATAATACCTACATGGAATGTACAGACATCGGCCAGCTACAATTTTATTACGATATAAAATAAAATAAATACAACTTTATGAAAACCACACAAAGACCGAATTAAGGAATTAACGAGCCACAATACAAAGAACACAATACAGAAACGAAGTAAATCTTTTCATATTGAATTTGGTAGTCGTAGATTAATGGCAAGCCAAACGGATTTACGGTAAGTCTAAGAGGATTTTTTTGGGTTAAAAGGATTTCAAGTAAGGATCGTTTGCTGAGTACTACCATCCACTCCCACTTCTATTTTGTTTCGTCAGTTATCTAATTGAAGTTTTTTTTTTACGAGCATACATGTCACCTGATGATAAATGATAACTGGCCCCCATGTACATTCAAAACGCTGGGATCATGGATGTGTCGTAGGGCCATCAAATTGGAAGGGGAGCGGGAAGGCAAAAGGATGGAAAGAGGGAAGAAGTATTGGGCATCCCACAATCTCACTCATCGAACGAAACGAGACATGATGATTAAATAAATACACCCAACAGTCATATACATATACATATATATATGTATATATAGTCCTGACTCCGCATTAAGATCAATTTAGTCTTCTCTTGTAGGTATCAGAAATTATGAGAGAGTTTTCGATCTCACAAACACCCAGAACCGAGATAAATATTTGTGTGCCTCACATCGAGATCGAACCCGCGGCGGCGTCTAACCAACTGCGCTACGAAGACTTTCACGGATTCTTAGATTGAAAGATATCAGCTTAGGATCGAATAGTGACTAAGTATTTTTATTTTTAATATCACCATAAACAGATATAATTTAGATGATAAACATAATTATTGTCATGCAATATAGCGACAGTGCGTGGTGGCCTGTTGGTAAACGGACTAGACGCGACTGCCAACATGTTCACGGTGGTCGCGGGTTCGAATCCCAGGGCACACCTCTGACTTTTCGGAGTCATGTGTGTATTGATAGTCAATCACCACGCACTAAAACGGTGAAGGAAAACATCGTGAGGAAACCTGCATACCATAGCGATTTATAAAATTCTATGGTATGTAAGTCCACCAACCCGCACTAGGCCAGCGTGGTGGACTATATGGCCTAACCACTCTCAATCGGTAGTCGATTGTAGAGGAGGCCCGTGCCCTGCAGTGGGACGTATATGGGCTGATACAGAATATAGCGACAGACAAAATTGGGTTTGTGTGTTGCAGGGACTTGAATTGTATTACGAAATGCTTTTGTTATATGTATCTATGTATACTATAAACCTATTATATAATATGATGATTATATACCAAAAGTATTATACTCGTAGTATGCAGGTATCGCAAATACCCGTATACTGAAATTTGTAAAAACATATTATGCCTTGTAAATATACCTACACATGTATAAATAAACCATAAACTAAAACTAAGACGTTGAACTACTACACGACGCTTAAAAGCCCAAGCGTTGTGTGTTTATTAAAGTAAGTTATTATCACTCACGTCTCTTTGTCCCTCGGGATCTCCTCGCCCCGCTCCACTTCAAACAGCGGCACGACAAATATCGTCTTAGCAAACACACACCCCTCTCTCCTCTTCTTCTCCCCTATAAGTTTATTTACCATCGCGAGAAACTTGGTCGCTAGTCCATCGCTCGGAACCATCTCTATATCTGATACTACGAAATAATTGGTCTTGGAGGCGTTTCTAGCAACGTTCCTTCCTACGTTTATTGGATATATCATGTTGTACTCTTTTCTGTACGTTGGGATGTCGAAAGAATCCGGTCCTGAACAGTCTTCGAATTTTAATGTTGGTGCGTGTACCATCTTCTGCGGTAATCCCATCATCATTCTCTCGATTTTCTTCTTCCTCACCCATTGTATGTACTCCGACCTCGTCTTGTTGTCTAAATTTCTATAGTTCTCTATCCTTTTCTTCAATAACAATGTCATGTTGGGAGTTGTTGTCAAAACTTCCGTAGTAGGAACTACCCATTGATCCCGACTTCTTAATTTCGGTGGGTATCTTTTCGGAAAGAATAAGTGTAAAGACACTTTGGCCATATCAGCGTTGCAATGGCAGAGGTGTGTCATGATCTGCATCGTTATATCCAGGTCGTAATTAGGCACGAAGACCGAAAGACTGATCGGTCCATCCCAGTATTTAGCTATTTCAACTATATGGTACAGGAATTCCGCAGTTGCTTGCGTGGCGTAAGTAACCGCGTTGTATTTGCTATCGTTGCGATACGCTCGGCCTTTTACAGCATCATATATCACTCTATAGGGGCCTTTGCTACCACTTTCAGGGGACGGATATAGTGGGAAGCTGCCCCAGTTAAGTTTATCGGGCAGGCCATAATTAAAATCGCAGTAGTTTATAGTCTCATTTGGCTGTATACCTCTAAGGAACATACCAGGCCTGTAGTCAAAGTCACCGACGCGTGGCTTCGTGTGGGGCAGTTCTTGATGCCTGTACGCGTAGAGCTGAAGGATTATGGTAATGGTAACGATAAAGGATACCAGCAGAAGGATCGTGGAGTGTCGCCTGGTCAGCCTGTAGGAGTAGGCACCACATATTCGCATACATCTCGTCATTTTTTACATGCATCGTTTAAATTTATAGGTCTCTTTGAAGGCGCTTCATCTCCTCTATGTGAATACTGAACACGAAATCTAAACTATCATTTGTACCACTGTTTTATGCTTTTATATCTAGACTTCATACGAGAAATTTCAATTAACAATAATCACAATTAACACAGAACACAATAAACATATTGTTTACTCAATTTTTAGAACACTTTCGCGATACGTGGAATATTGTGGGGAAACGAAAAGATAACCTCAAAATGACGGATAAAGGCTTTAGTTTGGATACAGACACTGTAAACACCAAAAAAAAAAATACTTGAATTATTTATGTATATTGGAATGGTAATTTCGCACAGTAAAATGTATTTCCGCGAAGTAAATTATTTTTTGCGGAATAATATTTTATTTTGACAGATGCGCGCGCTGCTTCGTGTCGGGGTGCGCAATAGCAAAATCGATATTCCCGCCAAGATTGTAGGTTCGGGCACTGTTGCCAACTTATAAACCTCCTTTCTATAAAATATGTTTTTATTTTGGAGATTTTGTTTTTATTCTGTTATAACATTATCAGTAAATAATTTACTAGAGGACTTAGGGATTAGGGAATGAATTTAGTAAGATTAAAAAGGAGGAGGTTCTCAATTCTACTGTATTTTATTGCTGTTTTTTTTTTTGTTGATTCATGGTTGTGTGGAAAATTCTTTAAACACAGCGCCTAAAATTTTCACAGTTCTTAAAGTTTTTACTGATCGTTAAGCATGTCTCATTGGTCTTATGGAATGGTTTAGTGTTCGATACCCAAGTCAGGTAACAATTATACGGACTTATTCGTAAACGTTATACAGGTAGAAACGCTAGATCAATGGCTCACTTTAACTGAATTTTCACTCATAGACAATGGTCGCCATTGGAGCGAATATGAAAATTCTACCTTGACTATACTATTAATCATATTTAATATAATTATATGAATCATATAATATTTGTAAGTAAAATTGTTTAAAAATCAACTTATCAAACTTGTAAATATTGTATTGAATAATATGTGGTATAATTCTGTACATGAACAAAATATTGTTTGTATATAACATTTTATTTAAAAATCCACTTATAAAAATATATAAACACTTGGAAACTTCTTAACCAAAACGAAGTTTCGTTCGCATGAAATGTTTGCTTATCTAATTTATTTTTCGGCTTACATTGATTTTTATGGATGGGCGATAAGAAAATGTGGACAACCCAATAAAGATTTTTGCCAATGTATTTTATTCCCCCGATAAACTTTTATTTTGACACCGGTTGTGATAAAAGAATATTATTATTTTTACCGAAAAATGTATATTATACCTTTATGACGTAAATCAAGTTAATAAATATACATTTATTAAATAAATAATAAATGTATATTTTATTTACATATACCTATATACTCATGCTTTATTCCCAGAAGGGGTAGGCGGAGACATAACCAGGACACCCACGTTTCGCCATGTCCCCTACATATGCTATAATATTCGATAGGGGGCGAGCCTATCGCCTTAATTTACACCAATTCCTGACTCTGATATTAGTGTTAATGCACTGTTATGTTTCGGCTTCAAGGACAGTGTAGTCAGGGTAAGTACTGGACATATTGAGACTTAACATCTTACGTCTCAGGATGGCGAGCGCAGTGAAGTACCAAGCTTTGCTTTGTAATGCAAAGTGTTGTTTGGTTTTGCTACTGTCAATAAGCAGTCATATCGCTTACCTTCAGGTGAACGGCGTGCTCATCTTGCCATTCAAAGAAATAAAATAAAAAATAACAGGAATCCGATAGCATCCGGTGTCCCAGTTGCACTACACCGTGGTGAAACTGCAACACATGAGGCATTATTAGATTCCCTTTAGCGTATTATAAGTTAGTTTAAGGTTAAAAAAAAAACAACATTATTATATTCAAATCTTTTATTTTAATACACGAACCAATTGACGGACTTTTAAATGTATGTACATATGTATATCTATTACAGAAACGCTTCTTATTGCTTTAGATATTACTTTGAAAACGATTTCCTTAGAACCGAAGATCGAAGAAAAATTAAATATTTTTCGTATTACTTGCTTTACACGTGTATTATTATCAATACAATTACCAAGTTGCATTCAAGGCAATACAAGGAAAACATAATGGACGCAACTACAACACAACAATTCTTAGAACTCATCGCAATTTTACCTTCACAGTGTGCAGTAGAAAACATTAACGGAATACTAATATGCGCTTTGTGTTTGTTCAACTAGTGTGTGATTCTGGGAATAGTATTTTCAAAAGGATTTACAGGAATGTAGGTACATTTGTGATGCGTTTAGTTTAAGCGGCGCTTTGTGATTTCAGATACCGGGGAATGCATTCCGCACTGATGTCCATTCTACGCGATCTCCAAATGAAAACCAGATCTTCTATCTACTTGCGCCGAGCATTGAAGTTTTTTTTTAACACAGGGTATATCTAGACCCCGACCAAATACGAAGCAAGCAAGTTTTAGTGACGAGACATAAAGCAACTAAAAAACAAACGCGTTGTTTTTTCTTCCTGTCGTTGTATTTGAGTGGTAAATACATAGCTTTTCCCAAAATAATAATATTCTCCCTTTTATATTTAACGGAAAACATAAGGCGAAACGTGAGTGTCTGAGAAAAGGCATGATTTTATATATGTATGTGTACTTCAATAAATAAGTACAGAAAAAGATGGAAAATGAGAGCAAAGGGTTCACTTATTAAAAAAATAGATACCTCCAAATCCAAGCAAAAAGCACGAATGAGTCAAAACGAAGAAATTGTTACCAATACCTTTATACCAATGTTTTCAGATAAAGGACGAAGCAAATTAATCTTAATCTAAACATAATCACTACATATATTTATGTAATAAACAAAAGTAAAACACACGTTAGAAGTTTAAATATTCACATCCACAGTAAGACCACGAGGCGAAGTGGAACGAAACAAGTTTAAATTGAGTTTGTGTGGTGTGGTCTGTCACTCAGAGCGTTCAGTTACCCGCCTTCATACCGAATGTAACCTGTCTATGGCGGTAGGAAGTTTGATTCAATCTCCATTACACAATGTTAATTTATATTATGGGAGGATTTCGGGATTTGAATTGGTGTAGGCTTTAGGGAAATTTGGTGTTGACGTATATATAATCAGGAAATTAAAATTTGTGGTTATTGAGATAAATAATAAAGGCAATACAATAAAAAGTCTTAGCATCTATGTATTCAGAATGTTTGGACCTTCATTGGGCCTATATGTCGTCCTTTCAAACGTTAAATAATCCTACTAGTACTTCAGAAGCTGTAAAGAAAAAGCTGTAAAGAAGAAGCTGCAAAGTACTCCTTTGACAACACGAGATTTTTTCATCCTTTTCCAATTTTATTTTATCGTTTTGTACACTTATTTTATTATACAACAATGAGAAATAATTAACGCAATTAAAGCCGACTTAAAACAACAAAACACATTACAAACTATAAACATCGACAGCGCTATGACGACTAAGCGCATCAGGTTCAAAAATCCGGAAGCAACCATTTAAAACTTTGCCGGCACGCTAACATCAAACTGTTTCGGGAGCGCTCACCTTAAATTGATCACTAAGGCACCAGAAAGCATGAGAAGTGCTTCCCTCCGCGATAAATTCAAGAGGAATAGCGTTAAACCATTGTATAAAAAAGTTAAAAACAGTAATAACAAAATATTGATAACAGTTGACAGCAGTTTTCATCTCGAGGGCGACGGTGTTAGTGTCAAAAGGAAAGTGAACAAAGATGGAATTGTTAATTTAATATCTGTTAAAGCTAGACCTAATAATGTGTTGCCGGGTGCATGTGATGAGCCTGTATTTAATAAAAGTGATAGAAAGGTTGCTAAAGTTAAGGGACCATGGATACACGCAGTGAAACAAATTGAAATGTTGGACGATGAGAGTGAGAGATTCGGTGAAATCGCTGAAAGGAACGGTAAAACTAATAAAACTATACAAGTGAAAGAGGATTTGATGTTTTTTAGGAAAGTAAGTTATTTGTGGTTACGTACGGTATAATGAATACAGCAATGCATATAGATACAGACGCTAAAACAACAAATTTTAATGAAGTGGTATTTCACTAATGTCTCATCTAGAGAAATACATAACTCTACTATATTCTAAGCTTTAACAATTTAATTTGACTTAGATAATACAATATTTAGATAATATTTAGATAATACAAAGTGCGTGGTGGCCTGTTGGTAAACGGACTAGACGCGGCTGCCAACATGTTCACGGTGGTCGCGGGTTCGAATCCCAGGGTACACCTCTGACTTTTCGGAGTCATGTGTGTATTGATAGTCAAATCACCACGCACTAAAACGGTGAAGGAAAACATCGTGAGGAAACCTGCATACAATAGCGATTCATAAGAATTTCTATGGTATGTAAGTCCGCCAACCCGCACTAGGCCAGCGTGGTGGACTATATGGCCTAACCACTCTCAATCGTATTCTCGATTATAGAGTAGGCCCGTGCCCTGCAGTGGGACGTATATGGGCTGATACAGAACAGTACAGAATACAATTATTCTGGAAAATAATATTGCGGAAAAATAAAATAACATTCCATTTTGAGAAATGTTTTTTCTTTTTAATATAAATGCCAAAACAACTGAACTCTAAACGGCATCTACATTTTATCGAGGAAAAATAAATATACAACTACCTCATATTCCCCTATAAATTTAAACTCAATACAAACAGTAACCAACACTAATCCCCGTCAGGTCCCTGACACCTGGCTTAGAGTGTACCCGCTGCCGAAGCTGACGGGCGAGGCCTGCGTCTCCGTGGTGTTCAGGTGCCTGGCCTGTCAGCTGGGGTTATACGCCGTGCTGACGCTTTGGACTATCGCTTGGGTCTTCATCATTCATTCCTTCGAAGGTGAGTTGCATTCCGTGGGTTTTATTCAATATTGTAGGGGTTGTATCTGTCGGTATGTGGATTGTTGTTGCTTTGTGCTGTTAGGTTGGGGAGTGAAAAAGAAGGGATAGTTATAACTTCACATCGATCATTGTTTTTATTACAACACATACTGGTGGTAGGTCTCTCATAACGAAGAGGCCGTCTAGGCAGGTACATACCACCGCAATGTTTATTTCTCCTAACAAACAGTAGTTTAAATGCACTGTTGTGTACAGAACATAATGAGAATTAAAATATTATGTCTCCTGATGGCGAGCGCAGTGGAATTCCAGGCATTACTTTGTAATTCATGTTATTGTTTTTACTACTGTCCAAGAACGGTCGTATCGCTTGCTTTTGGGCGAATGGCATGAGCACCTCGCTAATCGATCGACATAAAAAAAAATAAGAGTAACTAATTATAAGAAATATAGTGATAAAATAGAGTTAGGTACTGGAAATGATGAATAATTACTTCAGTCACGGATTTAGCTAATGGATGATGTAAAGTCGTCGAAACGTCGGATAGTTAACAATAAACAGAAACCAGAATAAAAAAGAATGTTCAATTTTAATGTGTAAATTGTTCGCGGACACTTAAGCAACTAATTCAGTTACGTAAATATAAACGGCTTGAGTAAACACTAACAAATAAATATTAGTACATGGGAATAAATAATTGTCGCGAACAGAACATCCAATTAATACGAGTATTTCCCTTGCCTTTGGTTGTTTTATGTGTAAATATTAACTGTTTCTTTTAACGTTTATGTTTTGTCAACTCTCTTCATTTTTGCTTTCAGTAGAATATTGGTTTGCTCGTATACTGAAGATGACGTTGTCTTGTTGTTTTATTTGAATTGTTTGAATTTGTAATTGTATTTATATCTTGTTAATTATATTTTTATAATAAACGTTATTCTATCAATATATGTTTTATATATTATTTTTTGTTAAATTGCTTTAACGAGGCTCTTCAAAAAGTAGAATTGAATGGAAGGATGCAAATTATCCGACACCTGCAAAGTACATCACTTGAATTTAAAAAACTCATTTTTTTTATTGCGTTCGAACCCTCTAGTTGGTTTATCAATCTAATAAAAAAAACTATTAAATATACTAAAACTATTATATATACTTATATATTTTATTACAGGTCCTTACGAAACTCAAGTGTCCCTCGACTTCGAGCGGGAACAGAACCAACTAGTCATCGATCTGGCTACTGAACTGAGACAAGTAAGCACAATACTATTATAATATCTAAACGTACAAATGTATTTCCCAATATGGAAACCTACAAAAGAAAAAATTACAGTAAACACGATTGCGACTAATAAGCATGCTTTGAAGACAAGAAAAAACAAATGGAAGAAAATATTATACATGAAAAATGTATACCAAAAAAATAATAGTATTTCTATTGGTAATTTCACATAATTTTTCAGGCTGACCAGTCTTTTCTACTGAACAAAAAACATTTAATTAAAACGTTTAGTTTAAATCCACGATGCATTTCGTGAAAATCCGCGCCAGTAAAATATTTCGCTTTAAAGATTTATTAGAAAAACCTTAATAAAAAGAAATTCCTTTGATAGCATGCAACACAGGATAAAAGAATATAACAACGTTTTCTCCTCGCAAATTCTCCGAATAACGTCAAAGGAATTTCTTTAAACACTCCATCCGATACATTTTTGATTAAATTTTTAACATTATTTCATTTACATGAGATTTTATTCGGATTTTCAGTATATTTAATGACGTAGAGACGTGTACTTTTAAAAGGTTTTTAGAATTATTTTAGAGGTACAGTCAGCAACATAAGTCGCTACACATTCACGAGATTTGGAATTGTCTTATCATCCAAAATAATAATTATTTTCAATATCGTATGGCACTTTTCGGCATAGATGACTTTGCTTGGTTATATTTTACGACTACAGAGTAGTACGTACAAATTTTAATTCATAAAAAGGTTATCAAAAAATGTGAAGTGTTCAGCGACTTATGTTGCTGACTGTACATACGTATAAGTAGGTTCGCCATCCCTTTTCTCTGATCCGTAAGGCGGTTGGAAACTTCACGACAGCTATTTTGTATACGCAAATCTGAATAACGTTGAATGCAGGGACAGTTTTTTCAGGATCCTGTTTATTGCAGGTACAGTTTTTAGCAGGATCCTGTTTAGTTGTGCATATGCTGCAATACTAGCAGTCACACGATTATCCTGTTTACAGTATCCAGCTAACAATAAAGATCCTGCTAAAAACTGTACCTGCAAAAAACGGAAGGTTGCCGTATGAAAGGGTTCTTATATGGCCCATCCAGCTTGAATTTACTACTTTCGCTTTGTCATTCAGTCTCCACTAAGAGCATTATCAATCATATAATTTACCTTCTATTCTATAAGAATAAATTAAAGAAATACTACCTACATACATGCAAATCCTCCAGCAATTTAACTTACTAAGTGTGTCAATGTATCTCGTTGCTTCCTCTATTTATTACAACGCTCAGCGATTTAACGTTCCACTGCAGTAACGTAGTAATGCATTTTATGTGTTATTCTAAAAGCTAATATATTATCTTGCTATAGAATGGGTTAGGAAATAAAATACTTATTGAAATAACGGTTGGTAGCAGAATCAATAAATGCAACATTTTAGTCGAAACTACTGTACTTTTTTAACATACAACCAAACCAGTCAAGCAACTGGGTGGCCAATAGTTCAGAATTTTATGAAATGGTCTCTCATTATTAAAAGGCTAAGAACCATTGGTTTAATACATAAAACAAGAAAATGTTAAATTCTTTTTTTTAAATAAGCAATAAGTACTCATTAATTTACCCTATTATCATATTTATCCTATTTATTTATTTACCGTCATTAATAAATTCTGAATGTTAAAATTGCCTACACTATCCAAAATTCTAGATCAAAAACATCATACAAGTAAACAGAAGCAAAATGACAAAACTGAATTGTCCTCCCAAATTTCCTATAATACCAATAGAAAATTCATAACAGGCTCTACGTATCTGAAAAATATGTTTCACGTCAATTTACACATCTCAAGAAAATGAAATTTGAATATTCTCCAAAGGGAACTTACTCGAAGGCGGTCTATCCCGAGTGGTTTGCTCCAGATACGAGTAAATATGGGATATTTTTAGACCACTCTTTTACATTTTCAGACAGCTGTTTTGGGTCTTAGCATATTCCTTTAGTTAAGGGTATGAATAAGTGTTAAATTTCTAACTGACCTTGATATTTGACCTTTTTAAACGACTTTCAAAATATAAATAAATAATATGGTTCAGATATTTTGTTAAAACCTAATAAATATGTACGTCGTATGTTGTGACAAATAAATCAGTTTTCTTTCTTTTCTTTCTTTCATAACAATTTAATATACTGAAATATATTACGGGTATGTGAATAATAAATACGGTACCCGTCGTAATTTTGTTTCCTGGTTTGTTTAATTATGCAAACCTTAAGGTACTTTGTATCCTGAAATGTGTATCTGTATCAGCCCATTTACGTCCCACTGCAGGGCACGGGCCTCCTCTACAATCGAGGGTACGATGTATGAAATGTGTATATTAATAGACAATTCGTTCTACCTAGTGGTTAAGCCCAGGGTCTGGTTTTCTGCGCAATCTTCGTCTAACACGATTGGCTCTAACATATTATTTGATAACATCAAAACATTGGTTTTTAATATCTCAATGGACTTTTATATCGCAGATCAGGATTTAGCACATTTTGTCAATACTATTATGTTGATTTAAATACTCATTAAATCTGACAATTTGTTTTTGTTATATCTAAAACTGTGTGGCTGGCAGGATATATACATACATACAGGGTATATCAAGACTACTACCGAAAACGAAGCATAGTGGTAGTTTATAGACTTCAGACAGTTAGGCCAGGGTGGAAAACGGAAACAAAAGATGTAGTGAGTCTCATTGTGACTGTATGAGACTGTTTATTTTAATGCACAAATGATGCATTTATATTAAGATGATACGTGCCTATAATTGACATTTTGCTAAATCAGATCAAACATTATCTGTTACGTGCATGCGTGAAATTATATGCTGGCACAGACTACTGTATAAGCACTATATTGTAAATAAGTTTTGAAAATATCAACGCAAAATAATATATGACATATGGGTTCAATAAATATTTTCATTTCATTTCAAATACCCTCCAAGAGTTGGAGGAGGCTTGTGTTAAGCAGTAGACTTCCTGTGGCTGACGAGAGAAGAAAAAAGAAACACTAAGAAAAACTATATCACAAAGCTTCGCATTCGCTCTCTCTCTGAGAGAGTTTTACCCTTCTTGTCGAGCTAGCCTATACTCCAATCATGACTTCAGACAGTTTCTACTCCTACCAATTTACCCAAGTAATGACTGGTCAACATGTCATAGACAACTTGCAAGGTCCTATAACAATATTTGTGTTGCTAGTTCACTGCTCCGAGCCGAGCTAATTAATAATACGTCAACACAATCAAATTTGCTGTGTACCCACGCTAATACATGTTAGTGTTGACAAATGATATGTTAGGGTGGGTCTGTTGAGATATAGTATTAGCTTGTCTTTGTTAATTATTGCTTGATTTAACGGTGGAGGAAACCTGTATATCAGATAATTCCTCGCAAGAATTTCAATGGTTTTTTAAGTCTATCAGCTGCATTAGACCAGAGTGATGAATTAAGACCTAAATCACTTACATTAACACTGGGTGTAGGTCTTTCATATGTAACAAGCCACCTGGGTACGTGCGGGAAGGATAAAGAACTAATAATTACTTACTTTAAAATACTCAACATTCAATAGTCTTTTAGAAGATCTTTAAATCGTTAAGGAATACCACTTTGGAAGTCGAAACGTCTCACAGCTGTGAAAAAGAAACGGTGCGAGAAACTTCGTCGACAAATTAAGTGTTTTCTTTTTTTCGCCATCTTTATTCTCATGGGTAGAAATCTATTTTTAAAGGTCGTCAACGCTCTTACGAATCTCAGTCTTATGAGTGTTGAAGTTGGCGATCACAAAGATTCGGGTGGGCTTTTTGCCTAAAAATATATAACTTCCGTAAAAAATATGAAAAAGTTCTTAGAGAAAACACGAAATTAAATAAGTGCAAAGTAAATCGAATTTAGACAAGTTTGATAAAAATGTTTTAATAAACGGAATGCGGATGTGAAATGGAATCAAGAAATTCCCCTACCACAAAATATCATTCTCAAAATATGCTTAGATTTCTTGAACTCTCAATTACACTTATAATATTATTAAGCGCACTACACATGCCAACATGTTCATGGTGGTCGCGATTTCGAATCCCAGGACACCTCGTGACCTCAATCGCACTCGATTGTAGAGGAGGCCCATGCCCTGCAGTGGAACGTATATAAGCTGATACAGTACAATTTTCGATCTCACAAACTCAGCACGCAACGATTGACTCATCACATCTTTTCTTTGTTATTAATAGCCATAGTTATTAGATTTATTTACTTACCTAGTATTGTTTATTTTGTACATCACAACTATTGTTATTTTCATATTGCTGTGAGAGAGCGGGATTTTCTGCTACAAGCATATCTAATGCTTACTAGAAGGTCCCAACCTTCCTTTATATTTTGTATTTTGTGTAACGAAATAAACATTTTTTCATTTTCATTTTTCATTTTCATCACAATTTATTACAAAGAAACATTCGTATGAACGTAGTAGCGCTATACAATCTCCGTCGCAGATACCTCAAGGTGCGTCGCCAACTCCGGCCAGTCGTCAGGCAATTTCGTCGAGGGCCGGCAAAATACTTGGAGCAATCCTCCCCCGATACCTGCCTTTAATTCGATTGAGATCGGCGGCCGAATTCTCTGAACGTTTCACGAATTGGAATACAAGAAATTAGCTGTTGCTAGTCCGGGTACGGTTAAAACTAAGATGGAGGAAAATAATATGGCCGGATTTGTGATAACTTCAGTATTTATCATGATGTTGTATTTTATTCTATTAGAAAGATAGCGGGCATAGTGCAGCTGAAACCTGCAAATCGATTAAAAAAAAGTCAGATTGATGACATCTATATCTAGCAATTAATAACAACCAATTGTTTTACAATCAATGAAATGAATCCGAGCAAAACAGCAAACATGACACTGCCCGCAGTAACGTTAGATAAAAAAAACTACGATAATTTTGCTCTCGCTAAAGTCAATACGATTACTTAATCAAACTAACTGTATATGTTTGACTTCATTCCAAATTGAAATTACTAGAAGGCAATATACAGGGTATATCAAGACTGCTACCGAAAACGAAGCCGGGTGGTAGTTTAAGCGACTTCAGACACAATGCAACATAAAAAGTTGCAAAAAAAAGCGACAATTTTTTTTTTGTTATTTTTTTCCTATGACCATATTTGGGTGGTAAATGCATTTTTTCCTAAAATAGTAGTGTATACCCTTTTATTTATAAATAATCTAAGGTCTAAAAGAGTTCAAATTATTATTTTAGCAAAAACTATGGATTTACCACCCAAAAATGACGATATTTAAAAAATCATAAAAAATAATTGTCGCGTTTCTTTGCAAAATTTTTAGTTGCATTGTGTTTGTAGTCACTAAAACTACCACCCGGCTTCGTTTTCGGTAGCAGTCTTGAGATAACCAGTATAAAAACAACATTCCAGCCTAAATACGCGTACAACTTTTTGATAAGAACTTAGTAATACGAAATGTCAAGAATCGTTTCGTAATTATGATTGCCATATCCCTACCAACCCTTCCGCCCTTTTGATCTTATCCCTTACATCTTACGCAAATTGCTTCCCTCAACATAAATGTCGGGATTACTACGATAATCTTGTGTAATAATGTGAAATCATATCACAAAGCACTTTCAAAATACCGTTCACGGATTCTATCTAATTTTTGTGTACTTTGAGAAAGGTCCTACTGTCTATCGCTTTATGTCTCTTTTTCTTTAACTCTTATTATTACTTACGTTTATATCTATCTGTCTTACCTATAGTATTTAAAATATAAAAATCGTAATCTCTACAAGGCAAAAAAGAGGTTACTATTTTATTGCTGAAAGTATTTTTACGCACAGACATAAGTCGGAGAACAGAAGGTTGGATCCAGTTGGATCACATTTTAAGTTTCAAGTTTCTATATTTCAAATTTCGAGCAATTCAGCATACTTCTGTCGGCCACTAAGTGGCATTTATCTTTCCTCGAATACTTTGAATTTAGATTTACTGCACTTATCATCAAGCAGTATAGCCCTGTTATTTATTCAAAAATAATTTACAGGCACAACTAATGCAGTAGCCTTAAGAGAGTTTTCCATACAGAATCGGTAACTAACGTCCCGCTTGTTAAACTATTCCGGAGGCTAGTATGCCGGTGGTTGGCGCCATAGCTCTCATTACTAGAATGCCTTTGATATCCGCGCTTCCGACCAGGACGCTCGCTTTGTAAATTCTTCTTTTATACAGGCCGGATTATATTATGGGTGTTCATTTCGCTTACACATACAGTTCAGAGGAATTTATCTTTTAGATATATTATGTTATGTTTAATTCATATTACAATGGCTTTTCATTACGATTAATGGCAAGACAGGCATGCCATTTACCTGATGAGTAATACGACTGCTCATGGACAGTAGCAAAAGCAAACAAGACCATGAATTTAAAAGAAATGCTTGGTATTCCACTGCGCTCGCCACCCAGAGACATAAGATGTAAAGTCTCAATATGTCCAGTGGTTACTCTGGCTACAATGTCCTGCAATCCGAAACACCACAGTGCATTTACACTGCTGTTTCGCGGGAGAAATAGACATTATGGTGGTACTTTCCCAGGGGGCCTCTCACATATATGAGAGACCTGAACGATGAATGAGAAATGAAATTCCAATTTTAATGCTACCAACACCGTATTCGTAATCTGCATATATTTACGCCAGATATGGTTTTAATTACAATATTTGCATAACCACAATGTGAATATGATATACGCAAAAAATATTAAATGATAATCAACAGCGTGTTTATTGGTTATTATATAGTTTACACGATCCAAAACTTGATATTAACCTCAAAAATAAAACCAATTTAGTTATTTATTAATTGAAGTTTATATTAAAGTTCGTAATTTATTAATTGAAGTTTATATTATCCAAATTTGGTGAATCTGGAGAATATTATAAAATTGCAACAGCTCAATATACGAAAATCGATTTTTGACAATAACTTTACATTATAACAGCTTAGAAACCGAACCCATCCAATAAATTTATTTTATCTACTTACACCAAAATCCTTTCTGATCCTTCCCGATTCCGATATCGGGCGTGAAATTTGATTACAACCTTATAGGCAACTGGTGCTTATTGCCTATCATATTAAAATCTATATTTTGAACAAAAACTTTATGTTTTACCACCGGTCTGCCTGTCAGAAGTTATAACTTACAAACGAGATGAATTATCGTCGTGTTGCATGCACATTCTCAACACAAACACGAATATCATATTTAAATATTTATTTATTTATGCTTCATATACAATAATGTATAAAGGCGGACTTAATGCCTAAGGCATTCTCTGCCAGTCTACCTTTGGTTGGTGCAGAGAGAAAAAAGTAGGCGCATAAATTAACAAATTTGAATGTGATAAATGAAATGAATAATAATAATGTGGTTTATTTGCAACTGTTTGACAGTCGCCGTGAAATGGAAGACCGATTTCTATTCTCGGCCAAATAAAAATATTTGTAGATATGAATTGAAAAATATTGATTCCTGTATTTCTCGCGAAACTGAAAAATACATCGTGGTGATTTGTAACGCAAGACATACATTAGTGTATTTATTTTAAATAGGTACATCAACAAAAAATACATCAATAGGAATTAGGACTACAGATAAAAGAAACTGAATGAGGGATTATTTTTGTATGAAAGTTTGACGAATTTCAAATAGTACTTGAGGAGAAGAGAACTGGTGGTAGGTCTCTCATATGTGAGAGGTCGCCTGGGTAGGTACCACCGCAATGTCTATTTCTTTTCCAACAAACAGCAGTTTAAATACACAGTTTTTTTTCGGATTGAAAGTTATTGTAGCCAGAGTAACTACTGGTCATATTGAGACTTAACATCTTATGTATAAGGATAGCGAGCGCTGTGGAATACGAAGCATTGCTTTGTAATTCAAAGTGTTGTTTGGTTTTGCTACTGTTCATGAGCGGTCGTATCGCTTACCATCAGGCGATATATATTAAAAAGATCTAAATCAATGTATTTACTTTAAAATCTGCGCTCATTCTTACCATAATCCCTAAAATGCAGTCGCAAAATCTCTCACTTAACTCTGAGTCTCCAAATACACCTCCAGGGACTTTAATAGCTAGAAATTAAACGAGAATATATTGTTAAATTCCTGCACTTGTAATTTATGTGGGTACATTAACAGTCTCCGGAACGTTCCCGGTTTAAGCACTTTTTACTGCGCCACGGCAAGTTTTGTAATAATATCATTTATTTTATTTATTAATGGCAGTTCACAAGTTTAAATAGTATTTGTAACTTCGGGGATATAAGTCGTATTTTGTTGTTTGAACGCAGATGGTCGATTGTCGAGGTCACGAGGTTATCTACTAATAAATATGTATTTTTTTAAACATGTTTAATAAAAGGAATATTACTCCCTCATTGCTCACTTTAATGTTCAAATGCATGTATTGGCTGGAAGTCATACCCAACTTAATTTAGTTCGGTTTTTCAATTGTGTTACTTTCACTCCAGGCCAAACTTCAACATGGCTGAATAGATTGTGATGGTATTTTGCGAATAGACGTTGCTAGGAGTGGTAAGTAAAGTGATAGCCAAATAAAGAATACAACTAACAATGGTAAGGTTCTAACTGCAGTATAAATCTAGCTATGATAAAGTTATCAAAAGCTAGTATTAGTTAAGGTTTTATACAGACCATACCACGGAAACTGTAAAACGTTTAAAAACAAAATAAACTTTTAAATGCATTAAATATTTCGTTTTAAACGGGAGATAATACGAGAATGCTGTGCATACGCTCTGAAACCGAACCGAAATGAATGCGTTCATTAAAAACATTTCAACAATATTTTTAAAATCTGAAATGCGAGACACGTATGGAGTAAACACGATTTGTGTTTCATGTGAGCTTGTGGAGCCTCGTGAAATAAAAGGAGCGACATTTGACGCTGTAGCTAGCTTTTTTAATAGTTTTTAAATTGTTTGTTTTTGGGAATGAGTGTGTTCGTACAGTGATGTATTTGTTATTGTCAATCTTCGTTTAAACATCTACAAGTTAAGATACTACCAAAATTATTGAATAATTAAATATTGACAGCCTCCGTGGCGCAGTTGGTTAGACGCCGCCTGTGAAACGAGAGGCCGCGGGTTCGATCCCCGCACCGAGAGAAATGTTTGTGCGGCCCACAAATATTTCTTTCGGGTCTGGGTGTTTGTGAGACCGAAAAGTCTCTCGTAGTTCCCGATACCCACGACACAAGACTTAATTGATCTTAATGTGGGGTCGGGACTATGTATGTGACTGTTGGGTGTATTTATTTATTTATTTATTTATTTATGGAGTGGCATACACAGAAAATTTAAATGTTATGCAATAAAATAATTTTTAAAGCCTTATGAAATCGACTTTTTTGTATGAATATTTATTGCAGTATGCCGTATCACAAAATAACAATATCGTTCTTTCATATCTATATCATTTTCCTTTTTATTTTATACCCTCTTTTTACACTTCACACGGATTATAATTTACTGTTCAAGTTTTCTATTCACCGTCCATTGCTCGTGACCTTTCAACAATGGCATAATAGCACTAAGTGAGACAGGTAATCTACTGAAGTGTTATCATTAATCACAACTGCGACGCCACTCGGTAGCATTCGCTCTGCTGTTATTAAGTTCTGGACACTTCCAGAACCATTTGTTGGTACGCATCGGTTAAATACAATGTGTATTATTTAGTTATTGTAACACATAAGTGCGTGGTGGCCTGTTGGTAAACGTACTAGACGCGACTGCCCACATGTTCATAGTCGCGGGTTTGAATCCCAGGGCACACCTCTGGCTTTTCGGTGTCATGTGTGTATTAATAGTCAATCACCACGCACTAAAACGGTGAAGGAAAACATCGTGAGGAAACCTGCATACCATAGCGATTTCTAAGAATTTCTATGGTATGCAAGTCCGCTAACCTGCACTAGGGCAGCGTGGTGGACTATATGGCCTAACCATTCTCAATCGTACTGTCGTTTGTAGAGGAGGCCCGTGCCCTGCAGTGGGACGTATATGGGCTGATGTAGAATACATAAAAATTATAACAGTATTTTCTTCAAAGTTTTTCTAGACTATTTTATTTCCTTATTACATTGTTTGAGACCTTGACTTAAACCCAAAAAATATGTAGATATGTCTTAAACTAACACAACTATAGTACATCGAAATTTAAAACTAAAAATTTGGTTATTTATCAATAATAGGAAGTTATATAATTTGACCGGTACGTATCCAAAACATTGAGATTGCTTTAATAGGAAGGAATATACCATACATGACAACTTACAGTCTGTTATACTAAACCAATGAAACGTGAAGAAGCTCCCGGTAAATTCTTAAAACGTTGCAGCAACAAAACGGGTGCGGATTCACAGAATTCCCAGAATTCCTTCGGGCGCACTGATCCCGGCTTTATGTTAAGAATTTGGGCCAAATATAAGCAAGATAGTTGCGGTCCCGACCAATTTGCCTTCGCGTGTTTTCATCGCATATTTATATTTCAGCTAGATCAAAGATTCGTGTAACAATGTTATATTGACATCCTAGGGACGTCAAAGAATTTATCAAAGAAAATATTTTTTGGATTTGTGGACACTTAATGGAATAACTTTGTTTTATTTCGGGTGGAAAGGTGTATCGGACATTTGCCCGGATGCCCGGTGGGGTAAATGTTGTTGAAGGATATTAATATTGTAGTAAAAAATTAAATACAACAGAAACTGGATAAAGCTGCAATATTTTGTTTCTGATCTTTCCCAGTGATATGTGTGTCAGTGTTTATTTCTGATCTTTAGCAGTAATATGTGTCTTTTATTGTTTTTGTTTTTATTAATGCACCAATGGTGAGACGACCATGCCATTCGCCTGATGGTAAGCAATACGACCGCTCATGAACAGTAGCAAAACCAAACAACACCACGAATTACAAAGCAATGCTTCGCAGTCCACTGCGCTCGCCATGCTGAGACATAAGATGGCATAAGTTCGATATGCCCAGTAATTTTACCTTTTAATTTCTTTCAAAGCGGAACACAACATTGCAATTACACTGTTGTTTTGCGTCAGAGATAGACATTGCAGTAGTACGTACCCAGGCGGCCTCTCACATATGATTAACCTGTAAAAACATCTCCGACTTGACATACATCGTTTGGCCCAAATTGGTTAATAACACGTCCGAAAATGTAGGCAAATAACCTCTACACTTAAAATCTTAATTTGTAAAATTCATAACAAATTTCACCCATTTTCAGACATGTTTATTTCACAGGGTTAACGTTATTATTCAAAGAATTAACATAAATGTGTAAGCTGAAATGTTCATACGTTACAACCATAAAAGATTGTCTACATTTTTTCCCGTCACGTAAATTATGCCACATCAAGGCTCGTTATTACAGCTAAATTCATTTTCGTACGACATTCTTTGTGGTTTTGTGAAAAATGTATGTGAAATAAAAGGACGCTGCAACTGCTTACGTGGGTGAATGCTTTTGTTTATTTATCACGTGTTTTTAGATGTTAGACATGATATTTCAGTAGATGTGTTAATAATATAATCGTAAATACATAATTGTTGAAACATAATCATATCTTGAAGTCTAACTCATTTTAGTGGTGCCAAGACTATGTTGATAGCCTCCGTGGCGCAGTCGGTTAGACTGGTTGTGAAACGTGAGGCCGCGGGTTTGATTCCCGCACCGAGACAAATAATTTGATGATCCACAGGTATATATTTCGGGTGTAGGTGCTTGTAAGACTGAAAAGTCTGTTTTAATTGCTAATATTCACGACACAAGACTCAATCTCAGTGGGTTCAAATCTATGTATAATGTATGTGACTGTTGGGTGTATTTGTTTAATACTAGGTAGCGGCCTGACTCCGCCAGATACACTTTTCAAAATGGCGACCAAAATGTTCAATCCCGACTGAATATTTTTTATATTTCGTAAAATTTTTTTCCTTAAAAAAATATCCTATGTTATTTGTAAAAGCTCCAAAAAAATATGTACAAAGTTTCATGATGATCGGTTAAGAACTTGTCGCGTGTGAGTGTTAAGAAGTGTAACAAACAAACTTACATTTACATTTATAATATTAGTAGGGAAGTATCAATATTTATTTTATTTTGACCTACATATAGGTAGCTATTAATGTAAATAAAAAAATACGAATCACATTGCTTCTATCCGATAATTACGTCAGAGTTAAGTGTACGTAATTACCGCAGAAATAATATTTAAAAATAAAAACATTCCTATATTTATTACAAATGCGAGTAAAAAATAATTTAAAATAGAATCGCTAGCAAAAACCATGAGAGCTTAACCTACTGCTCTTTTCCCATCGACGCAATGAAAATGAATATATTTTCTGGAACATAAAACAGTTTGCGGAAATTGTGAATATTCTGATACAATATTTTTTTGCGCCAGCGACTGAAAGAAGCTTAACGATGCCTGATATTAAGGATCTGTTGGTTTTTGTGTGAAAGCAATAGGTAGGTTGTTCTGATAGTTTCCTTCAGATTATTTTGGGGTGTTTATCACAGCGACTGGAATAGATTTATTATTTGATTTATGTAAAAAATGGTCTACACTTTTATGGAAAAAATAAAATTTACACTTTTTCAAATACACAAATAGGTTTGAGGCGTTCTACACAAATCGTTACAGGTAACAATAGAATGTTCCTGCAAGAATCAAAAATGAATAATCTTGTCATATCGTCAAAACACATAGCTAAAAACATATCGTCACACTATACTGTGACGTCATATATCAACAAAAGTCAATAAAACAATAAAATAATTACAGAAATGTTTACTCAGCACGAACTAAAGCATGTTCTGAGCATGTTTACTAACTTATGACGTAATGTTTAATGTAGCAAATCTAAAATCCAGACACTTTCCAATCACACTAACAAAAGAAGTATTTGTATTTTAAATTCCCCAACTTAATCATAAGTGGAACTGAAAAACACCCATAACACATATTGTTTTTCAATTCCAATGTACACAAACCACTCAAATGACTCCCGAATGCGAAGGTAAGCACTTCGGGCACTTCCCCGGGATAAACACAGAACTACCACACAACTCCAAACTTAGCCAAGGATTCTTGACTTACGCGAAAACAAATTTGGCACCGCTAAGAAATATTTTCCGGGAGTTATCAAAGATTGCTTTCAACGGAATATTTTATTTATTTTGTATACTTCGGAAGTCGGATAGGAAAATACTTAGTTTGTTTTTGTATGCATATATTTTCCTTGTTAAAGTTCTACTGGATATTCCTTAAGTAAGCAGCTCGTATTTTGTTACATGTGCTCCCGAAATTGCCTTAGGATTTTCAAACAGGCTATTTGAAATCAAATCTTCCCATCTATTTTCGCAACAGCTTCGAAACGTCTTAGAGGCCGTCCATTAATAACGTGTTTTTTTAGCATTTTTTAACCTCCCCTCCCTTTTAGCGATATGTGGTGAGATTTAAGACTACCCCCTCCCCCAATCCAACATCACGTGTATTTTTAGTACCTACAAAGAATCGAAAAAAAATCGAATATTATCTTTAAATACAGGTTTAGAGTATAATCCTATTTTTGTCTGAAATTAAGGACCATGATGAAAATGTCTACAGAAAGGTTGCAGTTGTTTTTGTTTGGAATACAAGTATTAATAAACGAATCTTGTAATCATACGAAAAACATATGATGTAGTATTTTAATCTAAATTATATGAAACATTATAAACTAAAATAAAATATTTTTGCCAAAACAGTTAAAAATGTTATTTATAAACAAATAAACAACTTGTAGAAACTTTACAACATACTCTGTAACCACTGAATAATAAAATGCCAGATATTTCATTATGAAAGTTAAAATAACATCAAAGCGACGAAACGGAGGTAATATTTACCGTTCCGTCGAAATTGGACCAACTTTAATTACATGCATTTTTATATGAAATTACAGAGTACGGTTAGTCGAAAATTCACTACTATATTTATGTCTTTAAAACAATTTATTTCTTTATAATAGAGCAAACTTATGACTATTAACGTGGAAAAACGTTTATTTAGATAATAGGAAGCCAATGACATTTTCTGACAGCCTCCGTGGCGCAATTGGTTAGACGCCGTTTCTAAAACATTAGGCCGCCGGTTTGATCCCCGCACTGGGACAAATATTTGTGTGATCTACTGGTATTTATTTGAGGTCTGGGTGTTTGTTACAACGCAAAATCTGTCAACTATCAAAGTTTCTACAACCCTTGATATAAGAATCAATCTTGAAGTCAGGACAGGACCATGTATGTGACTGTTGGGTGTATTTATTTATTTATCATGTTATTCATCACTTTTTATACTTATAAAACAACTTTACCTACTTGATACAGAAACAAGTTAAGTATAAATTAAGTACTCTTATCTGCAACCGACGCGGAATAGCGCAACGCGATTTTCATACATTGTACGTAATAACTTCATACTTCGCAAGTAACTGGAATAAAGGTAACACGGCTTTATAACCGGCGCTTCCTATCAACATTTTCTGGAACTAGAATTTTTAAGAACACCTATTTGTACTTTCTAATAACAATTTTTCCTGAAAAAAAATTCGATTCTGATTCTGATTCTACAATAGACTTCAAGACTTCTTATTTACCCTGACCCTAATTATCTCATACATTAATCTATTAACTTAACTTGCTACTTTCCTCTTGGCGTCTCTAGACCACCGTTTTGCAGCCGTTTAGGTCTACCTCCAATACAGTGGCTTACTAAGGAAATATAAATTAATATAAGTAATTTAAATATTGACGAATCCTGTTTCTTTGTAGCATCGTACACCGACAGAGGGCGCTAATGCCCTTATTCTGACTGTTGACTCTATCTTCATAATATATTATACAATAGAGTACATTGTATAATATTGTGCTCCAACTCTTTGATCTAGCCAACTTAACAATTCTTTAAATAAAAACATACAAACCAAATCTATCATACAACCGTCACCCAATTTAGGACATGTCTAATCAGGCATAAGTTACGTTCCGGCCTAATTCCCGCTGCGGTGAAGCATGGTAATTGCCTCGTAAGGGAAGGTCAACATTGGCCTCTCACGCGGTCACACATCGCCTCTGCACTTGACAACACCTGCCTAATGGGCCGGTAAGCTATACACAAGGGTTACAGTTAAGGCCAAAAGTATCGGGCCTTTAATTTAATGATTATTTAATTCTTGACTCTTACGTATTTTGTAGTAAAAATACTAATGACGAAATATGCCTATGTTTCTAATTGTTCAAGAATATCACTTCTGTGTGTTGGGCACAAAATATTACTTTACGTGAGGCAATATTATGTAACCGTAATTAATGTATAATTGTGTGAAATTAGTTATCAACTATACTTCTGAAAGTAATTACATTGTAATTGATCTAAAAGCCAGCTCACGTAATTAAGAGTATCGTGAGACGACAGATAAGTAACTACCAATTATACTTCTTTACTTAATACTCGTAAATTTATTTAAGTTTTTAGTGTACACACAAAAAATAAAATATACAGAAACAAATGGCGGTCGCCGGTCTTATCGCTTAAACCAATTTAAAAGACGGTTAAAGAGAGGGCAGTATAAAGATTGGAAACTTAATAATACTAATACTAACTAAACTAACTACTTAGTAACCTATTGCCTATATTTTTAACACATCCGTACTTCGTAGGATTTCTGCGTGTATTCACAATTTCTGATTATAGTCTAGTGTCTGAAACAAGGAACGTGCAACTTTTTTTAAGCCCTAAGTTCTGTAGCATGTCGCTCAAACCTAATTGTGCCACGAAAATTTATTCAAATCCGCACTCGTACGTTATTGAGCTTCGTGACCCGTCTTCAAACTATGGTCAAACTGAATATCTAATATTGTGCAGTAACTAATAGATTTAATCTAGCCATTGTGTGCGCTATTAATTATACGGAGAGCAATATTGCGCCGCGGTTCAACAAAGGATACACTCAATCGCCTCGTCTGAAATACGTGGAAATTAGAACTGCATTTTGGAAACCTTCAACCTAAGGATTATAGGAACACACTCTAATTCAAACATAATTTATTTTTAAGGCGTTTATTGTATTTTTTCAAGTTGAATTTATGTGATCAGATTTGGTAATATAATATACTGTATCACCCCAATATATGTCCCACTGCAAGGCAGAGCCTCCTCTACAATCGAGTACGATGGAGAGAGGTTAGGCCATCACGCTGGCCTAGTTCGGGTTGGTCAACTTTACATACCATAAACTTTCTTAGAAATATTATGCTGGCTATTTTATGCTGGTTTCGACACGATGATTTCCATCACCTATGCGCTGATACTTATATTACAAATAAATATTATGGTATAGGTATATAAACAACTACGCCAGCTTGGTCAAAAGAGCCTAAAACCCAACATTCAGAATATCAAAATATCGAAATCAAAATCCATAATCTAACTTAAGTAATTAAAAAAATTAAAACACACTTTTATTGGCCACAAATGTATATGATCTACGAGTGCAGCCTTATAGAAAATTGTAAGTACTACGACTAATGGCGTATAAACCAGTACTTTGTTGAATTAAATTTTCACGCCACTAGAACTACGGGCTTGCAATTAATCAACCCAGAAACCATTATCTCGCTCGAATAATAGACTCAACGAGATTTATGTGTTTTAGCAAATGGACAGGTTTAGTCTAATTGGGTTGCGCTGGATTTGAGCAATGTTTTATTTCATTTTTGGGATTAAAGGGATAGCTTGTTAAATATGGTGTTTAGTGTACACGTACGTAATGTGATTGGACGTCGCTTATTTTGCATGAAATAATTATAAATTTACTAAAATAGTCATTGTCAATTTTTTTTTTTTATTAAACTGGCCCGGCATAGTTTCAACACTGCGCCTCATAGTAAGCGCAAATGGTACCCACCCAGGCGGCATCTCACATATTACAGACCTACCAACAGTACTTATAAGAACACAACTGATCCCGCTTTCCTAATATCAATTCTTTGTGAGTCTTTTCTCCTACTGTGCTTTCCTAATACAGTTGATAGACTTTTTTTTTCTCAGCCTGTACTGTCCCACTGCAGGGCAAAGGCCTCCCTTTCCTTCTTCCACCCGTCTCTATCCAAGGCTTTCATCCTCCAGTTTTTATTAAAGTGATCTTCATCTTTCCACCTTCTACGCGGCCACCACGTGGTCTTTTGGTGTTTTGGGGGCCCATTCAGTAGCAGTCTTAGCCCACAACTCTCCTGACATGCGACAGACGTGGCCTGCCCAGTCCCACTTTAATTTGGCCGTTTGTTGCCCAACGTCCACAAGTTTCGTTCTGGAGCGCAGATCTCTATTTCTTATTCGGTCGCATAATTTAACACCTAGGATACTGCGCTCCATAGCTCGCTGGCAAACCCCGAGATCGGACCTTTATATACGTTAAAAATCTTTGTATTACGTTGATATTACGTTAACAGGATTCCTTTTGGAAGTTGAAGAAGGAAGAAGCGGTTTTCCTTTATTATAAAACAAAACTATATTTAACTATTAACAAATATAGCTAATATAATAATGTATATTCATATTATTCGAGGTATTTCCGAATTTACGACCGCTACTTACCCTCAGTTTTGCAACCTGGATCCCATGAAACTGGCTAAATAAAATATTCTATAGAATAATAATTTCAGAAAAATCATAAAATCATTAACGGAAAGATTTGATTGTTAGTATTGAATAAGCTGAAAATACTGTCGTATTTGAATACCATTAAAATCCTGCAGTATCCCTGACGAACATGGCCATAGAATATTTTCAAAAAATTGTTTACCCGGGCGGACCGCTAGTAATTTGTATTTCTACTAACAGATAACCCCACTATCCCCAAAATGGAAAAATACAATAATAAAACGCATAGAAGAAGAGCGACAGTTGACCATGCTCGCTATTGGAAGAGGCGCCAAGCTACATCCAGGACAGTTCTGGAACCTATCCGGGACGTTTCTGTTCACCGTGTATGTGATGACTGCTTTGGGTAAGGATTCTTCTTCAGATTAGTTTTTTTTTATTATTTTAGATTAGCATGGCATTCGTCTGAAGCAATATGACTGCTCATGGACAGAAGCAAAATCAAAAAACACCATGAGTTACAAAGCAATGCTTGGCATTCGAATGCTCTCGCCATTCTGAGACATAGGATGTCAAGTCTCAATATGTCCAATAGTTACTCTTGCTACAATGTCCTCCTAATTGTGTATTTGCACTACTTTTTGGCGGGAGAAATAGATATTGCAAATAGCAATAAATATTTTTATCATTCAGTTGAGGGTACCATTAAATATTAATTCATATACAACAACTAAAATACATGGAGTGCGTGGTTATTGGTAACGTACCAGACGCGGCTGCCTATATATTCATGGTGGTCGCGGGTTCAAATCCCAGCGCCCACGTCAGACTTAAAAGTCCTGTATATTAATAGTTAATAACCCCGCACCATTGCGGTTAAGGAAAACATCATACATCATTGTCATATGATTTTCCTACCAATCTTTTTAGTAAGTATTTTTAAGTAAAGTCTGAAGTCTCTGGAAAATAGTTTTATTTTCCTTATTTTATCTCAATTCAGGCGTGCTGCTAAAGCTTTCATTTAATTATTTAATACTTCTTTCGCCGTTTCGTCGCCATTCATTAGTATTTTATAAGACCTTTCACTGTTTTAACTTAATTTGAAAATATCAATGAAATTACTACAGAGTAAAAACTGACTCGTCCGGAACCGCAACTCTTCTAACGGCCGTTCTCAATATCCTATCTATCTTTAACAAAGGGTTAAAATAGCTACCATGTCTATGTCGGTACAATACTACGCTTCATAAAATAAAAATAGACATATATATTTATATAATTTAGCTATCTATAAATAAGTGAAAAATATTCCTACCTCTTTATCTCTGTTAACTGAAACATAAAATGCATCTAAATATCTAGCGAAATCTCTTGTTAAAGATAGATAACTTATTGAGAACGGCTGTAGATCAGTAATTAAATAATTAATCATAAAATCAGGATCGAAAGTTAAATATAGGTAGTTAAATTAAAATAGCCATCCGTAACCAAGCGGGAGTCTGCAAACACAAATGGAATTGTACATAATCAATATGTAACATATTTTAGCTATCGAATTAATAATAATAATAACACCCAACAGTCACATACATAGTCCTGACCCCACAGTAAGATCGAGTCTTGTGTCGTGGGTATCAGGAACTACGAGAGACTTTTCGGTCTCACAAACACCCAGACCCGGAAGAAATATTTGTGGGCCGCACAAACATTTCTCTCGGTGCGGGGATCGAACCCGCGGCCTCTCGTTTCACAGGCGGCGTCTAACCAACTGCGCCACGGAGGCTGTCTTAATTGTTTGTCCTTTTCGCTCCAAAATAGACAAAATATTCGATAACTATTTTAAAAACTAAAGGCCGAAAAATATTATTTTAATTACTTTGTATTCTAGGTTTCGGCGCCCCAGTCCCGCAAACCCTATGGGGTAGGACATCAGCGTTAGTCTACGCTGTTCTAGCCGTTCCAGCTCACATATACCTCAGTAAGAATAACCAGATCTTTAAAATTATATTACAAATTCTTTCCCTAATATTAAAGCGAACCAGCTAGAGTTAACTAGTTGGAGCTTGGCCAAACGTATCAACAAAATCTGCATGTTAATTGGAAAAAAATAACTGCAGTGGTAAAAAACTGTCATATTATTTTTAATCCTGCAACATCTTATTTTTCTTTCACTATCTGCTTTGTTTTGCGGGTATTTTTAAAGAAGTGGTATTTATTATTAAATTGCCAACCCAGGAATATATTACATGAAATTGAAAAATAGAAAAATTCTTACTTGGAAATCCCACCTATCTTAATCTGAAAGTATAAATTGTAATATCTCTAACGAATTTATTTCTGCCATAATTATCATTTGTAGATCCATTCTACGGCTAAACATGCACCTCCATATATCATCAATTCTATTTGTAGGCATGTTGCCAATTAACATGATGACAGGCTGGTAAAGCGTAGTTTTCAACATTTTCATTAGATTGCACAGATACTGTTATCATCCGGCCATTCATAAAACGAGTACTATCCAACTAAACTAATAGGCACCGTTTGACATTTCAAACTTTTCAACTTTGTACACGCGTAACTCACACAATTTCATTAACATTTTCCGCAAATACATAGAACTGTATGAGTTACGTCTGTACAAAGTTGTTTCGACTTGAAAAGTATGAAACGTCAAACGGTACCCATTAGTTTAGTTGTATAGCAGTAATAAAATATATATTTCTATCTTATTTCCTTCCAACAATTCCATAACCTAATAATAAAATATTTCCAGTGGTGAACATAAGCACGTGTATAGTCATTCACGTGGAAACATTTGGAGACAATTTAAGAAGGAAGATTCAACAGAAAATACCACTTATGGAACGGAAAACGGTGCTGGATAATAAAAAAGGTATGTTTAATGTACTAAACGTAATCCCTTACGCACCAAACGCTAACAGACAAGGTTTAAAGGGTACTTGGGGCGAATTTAATTTAAATAACTTTGTGAATTACATTTGCTCGGTGGCTTTGTGTTTATAACCTGATTTAACGCATGATTTCGGTCGTGTTTTGGGCCAAATTATAGGACGTTTTGTTATTCAATTTTTTTACTACGTTTATTTATTCTATTGCAAGGTTTTTCTACTTTCTTATTATGTAACTTGGTATGTATGATTACGTACAGCTTCAATATTAATGGTGAGTCTAACTTCCGAGATTTTATGGATGTCCCGCTAACGAATCTAACGATCGGTACGATAATACCCTTGTCTCTTAGAAATCTATCATCAATAACAATGTCAATAACAATTTATCATGGCTTTTGAAGTTGACAGCGCGCTATCTGAGGAGTAATATCTTAAATATCGTTAATACTTTCTTTGTTTATTTTTACCATCCTACTGCTCGTCCAAGGTTTTCTCTTTATGCATAATTTGTGCTCAAAATGAACTGTAGTCCATTTGGGCTCGAAAATATCTATGTACAATATGTATTTTTATCACTCTTTCGACATTCATTTTGAATCCATATTTTTAATTTACTTCCAATAGGTACCTACCAGTAATATTCTGCCTTAAACTAACCTGTTGGCAGCAAGACAAATGTTTATGAAGTAATTTTTTTCAAGTCTACGGCATGTAATACATATAAATATACTAAAATCTAAATTTTGCGTTGAAAAATACCTTTTATTTTCAACAACCACTGTACTCGCCTATCAGTACTATTTTAAACAAACGTACACCTACGTACTGGCAAAAATAATTAATTGTTCCACTGGCATTTGAAATAAAACCACAACAGGCAATGGTTTCATGACAAAGCGAATTGTTGTTACATACTATAGCGTGTAATTTCAAACGGTTCAACCAATCAGCCTTTTATGTGCGGTCGCACTAACACAACAATGTTACTATTAATTTAACATAAAATATAAATGTTAAAAGCAGTGTTAATAATAAATTACTGATAACACCAATTATTAACATATTATGAATAAATAAATAAATGAACCCAAGTCAAACATAGTTCTGAGGCCACATTAAGATCAAGTCTTGTGTCGTAGGTATTAGAAACTGCGAGAGACTTTTCGGTCTCACAAACACCCAGACCCGAGACAAATAATTGTGTCGGTACGGGGATCGAACCCGCGGCCTCTCGTTTCACACTTGTCAAAAATATTCTCATTAAGCACATCAAAATAGTATAATACATTTTCGTGAATATTGAAAACATAATACACGCTACAACTTCGAAGGAACCACGTTATTTAAAAAAAAAAATTATTAAACCAATATAAAAAAACAAAAGATAATAACATTTCCCCTTCTTATTCTTGAAAGCTTTGGTTTCAATATTCATAATGTTAGAGGCACTTAAGTGTCTTTATGTAAAATACCTTTTAACAGTACATTTTACAGACTTTGTATTTCTCACTAGTACCTAATAATTAATTTTAAAAATAGAGCCACTTTACGGCTAGAAACCGTAATAAAAGGTGCAGTAAGTTATAAAGATACTGCTTGTAAAGTTGCTTTGTAAATCCTTGTAGGAGGAAACTTTGGATATCCGACATACAAAATATCAAAGTCCGTTGCCAAATACTGGGTATCTCAAGACTGCTACCGAAAACGAAGCCGGGTGGTAATTTTAGTGAGTACAAACACAATGCAACTAAAAATTTCGCGACGCGATGAAAAACGCGACTATTATTTTTTATGATTTTTTAAATATATCGTCATTTTTGGGTGGTAAATCTATAGTTTTTGCTAAAATAATAACTTAAACTCTTTTATACCTTAGAATATTTATAAATAAAAGGGTATACACTATTATTTTAGGAAAAAATGTATCACCACCCAGATATAGCCATAAGAAAAAAATAACAAAAAAACAATTGTCGCTTATTTTTGCAATTGTTTCTGTTGCATTGTGTCTGAAGTCGCTTAAACCATCACCCGGCTTCGTTTTCGGTAGCAGTCTTGATATACCCTGTATAAAAAAGTGAGAAATAACTTGGAGCAGGGGCGGACTTACAATCTATACTTAATATATATAAAGCTGAAAAGTTTGTTTGTTACGTTTAATCTCAGGAATTACTATAAGTGCGAATAGAAAAAAGATGTTTGTGTGGGATGTGTAATTTATCTAGGAATGTTATAGGAACTATCAGACGGAAGCAGTAGTGAAAAATCTAGCATATAGGAGGAAATTTTATATAAAGAGTATCTGCACCCGGGTATAGCAGGGCCTGACTGCTAGTTATGTATAAGTTTATTTATTATTTGTCATTAATTTCATAGTTCGAAAACCTATAACCGGAGCTGTAAGTACGCGAATCAAAAGTGATAAGAAATAATTTCCGTGACGATTGAAAGCGGCAGAAAGTTTTCAATTTATTGCCATATCTGACTCATGTCCCGAGCGACAGTCAATATTCAATAACACCTTGTACAAAAGACCGCTCACTATGCCCATGTTTAAATAGTAATGTAAACTTGTACCCGATACAAGAGCACCCCTGACATTTCGCAATATCGCCAGCGTATCGGTGTAGGTAAATATTTTAACATCCACCGCAATGTTTACCAACACGCCCGCTAGGGGCGCTGTATGACACCTGTGCTTGGCGAGTCAGTCGATTTGTGTGTCGGATTGTGTGAAAAACTTTTTGAGGAAATGTAGCAGGTATGGTCGTATTTTTTGCTTGAGTAAAAGACTGCACTGCGCTTGTTGGTAAATATGGTATCGCCTAGATAGAATTGCAAACAGCGAAAAATGTTAGTCTCTCACTAATGATGATTATGCCCGACTTTCGGGACTACAAGTACAAAGAATCTGGTCTATATCAGTCAGCGTTGTCATGCTGTACCAAAAATTACTGTTTTCCGCTCAAAATTATTTTAAATTGTCCATTTGAAAAATGTTAATGTGCATTTTTACGTTTAAACATATTTATATCCATTCAAGAGCTATAGTACAAGACATCACGAATGAAGACAAAACTCATATTGTCAGTCTAGTTTCTGTACTAATAAAAGTAGCAATTACTTTCATCACATCATATAAATCATTAACTTGATTTATTAAACTGCACTACATAACCATTAAATCTTAACTATAATCTACACTAACATAAAGTCAGGGATTTAATCTTTAAAGACAGCTCCCTTAAACAACCCCCAATTAGGTACTAATTCACTTAGCCAGTACCCTAATGAAGAATTAAGATATACCATGCCTGTAAGTTAATTTACTTAACATATAAAGTTAATTAACAGCAGCCAGGGACGTAATCAGGCCGAGCGTGAGGGGTTAATTGCCCCCGCGGCCGCAGATAAAGGTTTAGAGTAATTAGATGGAATTATAGCGATATATCTTAAGTTTATCCTGGAAATTAGTTTAATTTACAACTGAAACTGAAACTGAAACGCGAAAATTTTGAGAATAACGCTCCTATGATTTAAGTGTAGTGTGTTCATTGGCGGCGGCATTTTTGTTTGCTTTTTTACTGGACCTATGTTTGTAAAATTGCAGTTAATATAGATTCCATTTCAAAGAATTTACAGTGTTTAAATTACTTGCGGCTGTCACTTTCGCGAATTTCGTAGAATTTGTTGTGACCACCCTTTCCTTCCCAGTTTCTTTTCAATCCAGTCCATCTAATGGTTGACTAGAAGAAATCGTGGTAAACGATAAGACCGCTAATTGCCACTGTCACTTTTATTTAATACGAGTTGTTTTATTTCGTAATGTGGTGTTCAAGAATTTATAAATAAAATAAATAAATAATGTGCACAATTGATACATACACTTATACTTAAACAAACGCCTAAGTATTAGAGCTTACTGCCATTAAGCTCAACAATTTATGCACATTTTCACTTTATCAACTGCCATTATTACTGCCAATAATTATCTAACACAATATTATAAAGTTGACAGTCTACAGAGAGATGTTTTATAAATCATGAATATTAACACAGAGCGTCGCTTAATTATAATGTTAAATGTTTATGCGGCCGTTCGTTTTGGACGGTTGTGGGGCGCACTCAGGTCGGTCTGAAGTGGCCCAAATTTTATGCAGCTTAATAATTTTGTTTCGTAGAAAGATAAAGTAGAATGAAATGCATTTTTCGACGAGACACATGTTCATTAAAATTTTATGATTAAGTAGGTATTTCGGTATTTACTGGTGGTAAAATATTTATTTTAGTCTAAAAGAAATAGCTAATCGGTAAAGCCGCATAAGAGTTAATCTTGAATTGATTTCTATAGCAACGAACCGGCTTTGTGGGCGTTACACTCCAGAAAATAAAGATGCCGCGATTTTACTTTTCTGCTTAAAAAATACGATCTCGAAATAAAATACTTCCTTAACAAATTATTCCAACAAAGAAACCACAAATGGAAATGGCTTCCGCAAAAAGTTTGAATAAAGATATTCAAATGCATAACGTAATGAATAAGTGCTGAAAGCGAAACAGGAATTGGTATAAAAAATAATCCATTTCTGTCTGGTTGTCTCGCTAAGCCTCGTTATTTTATAAAACCGAACAATTGGACATGAAACTCCACGCTAACGTTTTATAATGAACGCGTCCATTTTGAAAGGCTTAAGTGGTATTTTTATGGGGTTAAATAAAACTTTTATTTTGACTTTATTTTTTAATAAATACTAGAGGCATGCAAACAATCTAGCTAATGATATCTAACATGGAAAA
The DNA here is from genome assembly GCA_023078785.2 of Hyles euphorbiae. Classification (NCBI taxonomy): domain Eukaryota; kingdom Metazoa; phylum Arthropoda; class Insecta; order Lepidoptera; family Sphingidae; genus Hyles; species Hyles euphorbiae. Next base: position 4,759,992 of record CM041042.1, read on the forward strand.
ATTGGAGACGATGGGCCGAAGATCGAACCCAGTGGCGTGTCTTAGGAGAGGCCTATGTCCAGTAATGGACGCAGATGGGCTGATGATGATGGTGGAAAAATTGCAAAGGTGTTTTAGATTTTAGTCCTATTGAATCGTTAACGTCCATTTTGTCAGCGTCCTTGTGCAACGGATTACAAAAACAGCCTAGGATTCGATCTTCAAAGCGAAATAAATGTTTGCATGACCTGCAAATAATTATTTCGGGTCTGACCAACAATAACCTCGTAGTATCTGTTATCTACTACTTGATATCTTACTTTACTGTCTGCCCGTCTATCTTTACTGCCAGGCTAGTAGTATGTAAATGTCGATTATGCGTATTTATTAGTAAAAGTTGAGGTTTGAAAAACACGATTCCTAAGTATAATGTCAGAGTCCAACGCTCCCATAAACCGCGTTCCGAAGCCCGAACCAGCAAGGGGATTAAACAAAGCATTAAGCAAATTAACAATTCTTATTAGAGGGGCTGCGACAGTGGCGGCCCGATAATGTCGCTAATAACCATCTAAACGACGCTTCCAGCAATATCGAACAGTTTGTAGCTTCACTCCTTATGTTTAAACAGCTGTCCTGTAATTACTGGAGAGACCCATTTTGTGTAAGGTATTGTAATAGGCAGTAGCTGTTATGCTGAGTAATGTTAATTGATATTCTCATTGCGGGTAGGTAGAAATTATTAAGACTTTTTTGTAATTAAAGGCTGAAATATACTACGGAAATGCCAACCCGAAACAATATAACACGTGCTAGTGAAATCAGTTTGTATTATTATTTATGGCCAGAACCACACTATAAAAACGCCACGCAACGTAGTGTAGTGTGCTTCTGATCCATTTCTGATCATATAAAATAATACTATTTTATGTAACTTTCGCGTCGGATCGGATCGCGTGGCGTTTCAGTACGTATTATCTTTCCGCCTATATCTCTGGCCTGGTGAAATCGAGAGACCATTAATAAACCAGGAAAATTTGTCCTTCAGACAAATCTATAGAAACTAAGAACTCCGACATTACAATATGTTCAGGAACTAACTATTAAAACTTAACAAAACAAAACGGATTTAGTTATTCTATCCAATATGAAGACAATGCGAACAGAATTGTTAACTGGAAACTTTTACAACGTTCTATTAAAACAAACTTTTCCAACGACCGGAAACTTGAACGACGGTACTTAAGTTAACCGATATATGATTTAAATCCCTCACAAGTTGCATACTAAAATATATTACGGCTATACATAAATTAATACCTCCAACAGTCGAACACGAAGCCTTGACGTCAATTAAAATAGCGTGCATTATAATTTACGATATATTATGCATTGATAAAAAAACTAAGACTGGGTATATTTGGCGGATCAAAACATATCGCCGTGAAATTAACTTAATGTAAGGAATACATTTTGTCTTATTGGTTATAAAATATTTTTTTATGAACTTTCTATCATAATACAAGCAACCATCTTGAAAATCGTTGTGAGCGAAGACTAATTTCAATAACGCTCTACTGTAGATGCTCTGGAGTCTCAGACCACATTCGTCGAACCACTTTACGCGCTCTTCGTCATGTCCATATATGTTTGTTAATGATTTTATGATTTTTTGATACCTAAAAAAGAAACTCGGAAAGTAGATCGAACCCGCGCCCTCTGGTTTGAGAGTCATCTCATCGCTAAATCTGTCTGTGTCAGCCTTTTACTTATTCTATTTATTATTCGATCGGTTACGTACCGTAACGGCATCTGATGGAAGTGGAAAAATGGAAAAATTTAATAATTTTGCATTATTTCATTTCAGGTAGCCCTAATTGCAGTAGAATCTCGGAAGTGTTGAAAACTTCTAAAGCGTCCAATTTCCACAAGACAATTATGGTGAGCTGTTGTCCATTATGCTTTAAATTGGATTATAACGTAATTAACTCAAAACTTACAATATTTTATAGATTGTTTAAATGAATCGTCATTATCACAACCATTTAATATAATATTTTACATGTAGCTGACACATGCAGTCTGCAAATAGCCCATGTGGTGAGCTAAATAGCCTCAATCCCACGCATCGTAGAGGTGGTCCATACCCAGAAGGACACACATTAGCTTACATTTCTAACCCTCGCCGATATTCTTTTATCAAAGAATTATTTATTTTTAATTATTAATTTATTTATTTTTTCTTTCATACAAAGAAGAGACTAACCTATGGTTTTTAGTAAAAAACTAAGAAAATTCCGCCTATTCCATATTTCCACGCACCTGAAAATCCCGTAAATCTACATTTTGAATTTATACCAGGACTTTAAATTCCACCTACATTCGCTTACATCTAACACTAGACTAGTATCCCAATTCTTTGTTTCAGAGAATCCTCGGGATACTTTTCGTATGCCGTTGCGTGCCGCTGGCGATGATTTCATACTACGCCTGTGGCGCTGTGGCGTTTGGTGTGGTCCGCGACAAAGAACCACTTGAAGTAGTCATGTTCCCGCTGGAATTCACCACTAGTGGGGGATTGGAAAATGTAATTATAAAATACTTATCTAAGATAATACACTCCGCCTCTTCCATCATACTCATCCATCGCCTCATTGATTTAATGCATCCGAAGACAGCATCCGAATTTGTTAATAAAGTATCTCATTAATTGATTACCTCGCCCTCTGTAGAAATAACTGTCGCGGGATATGAACCCGCGACCACCTTAACATGTTGGCAGTCGCGTGTGGTCCGTTTACAAAGAGGCCACCACGCACTTACATTAAAAAATAATTAAAGTTATTTAAGAGCGTATACACCTTGCGCGCAAAGTCAACTATAGGTATTTCTTCGTTAATTTCACGCACACATAAGCGACCAAAGCTGTGTGCGTAGAGCTGCCGCGTCGGCTCGCTATACAATCGGCTCAAACAACTTTGATCCGTGCGCTTCAAATATTCAATTGAAATGTAACTGTAATATAATATCATAAAAATATTTTATTTGCATTATAAGTAGACAAATATTACTGTGCAAGCAAAGAATAATACAAATTTTGGATACTAATCATATTTTCGTTATTATTACATTGTTAAGTTGCATTCAAATCAGTGTTCAATCAGTAGACACTACGGACGTTTTATTAATCATTTCGTGTTCGAACACATAAATAGTGTTAGGGGCCTTACAACTCCTTACAATTACGAAATATATTTAATTTTATATTACAATACATAACATAATTTAGCCTCGGAATTACGTCCCATTATATTACCTGAAACATAATTTATACTCACTACAAAATCATTGTAGGTAATAAAAATAATTAAATATTTTACTACCAAAGTATTAAGATGTGGTAATCGCATTCCGCGCGTGGCTATTTTTACTACGCGCGGCATAATCGACTGCAGCCAGGCCGGAGCGACGAGCGATACGTCCTCCCTCTAGAAGGCCTTGCGGCGGTCTGATTTGATTCACGTCGGACAGCGTGTTTTATAGTGGTTTTTAAAATATTTGTAGGAAACATGAAAACTAATTTTGTTGAAATATAAAAATTGTAATTTATTGATAAGATGTTCTTCTATTATAATATGCAATTGCTATAAAAAATTATGTACGATAAGTTGGTGAAAAAAAATATGTTCTTGACGAGAGTTTCTGAATAATTTCGCATTCTTTAAATTTTTATTTTTCAGGAACTAAACACAAAACGATTATTTTTCTCAGCAAAATCCCTCCATAAGGGTCTTATTAGTATGATAATATTTTTATTTTCATCTTATATTTAGTGGTTAAGGATATCTTAAGCTTCTAAATTGCCATTTAAAGCCTAAATAACGAAACTTGTGTTCAGTAATCCGTATAGTACTTACAAATTATCCATCAATCTATAATGTTTTCCACCAAAATCCCTAGATGACAACCTTTTCTAAAATTAGTAATAATTATTTTTCCTTTATATTGTTTATTGGTGGCTATTAACTCATTTGAAAAGTCCTGTTTTTAAGCCAAAAAGCGCGTTCAGGGTATAAACGCTCTTAATCACGTGTCAAACATTCAACATTTGTCGTAAACAAACATCGGGTCCAGCTCTACTGGTCAAGTAGTTGAAACAGCAATATTTAGAAAGTTAAGATTGTCCATATTATTAAGTTCAGATTTATTTTATTACCCTTGCCCCAAGCAGGAACATTTGGCTCTATAGTATAGTAATCGTAATAGTAAAATTTTGTATGGGAATTTGAACAGCGCCATTGTGAGCGTATTTGTAACTAAATTATGGCAGCAGGAAACGTTTACGATACTATAGTATGGTAATAACGATAGTTTTACTATACAAATGTATGAAAAGTGGTAGCAGGAATAATTTTTGACGTATAGTATCGCCGATTTACTATCGAGAAATACGATTGTTTTGTCACCGACATTTTTACCGTGAGAACATTATCGAGAGTATATTTTTGTATTTCTACACATCGAATTAAGGAAAAATGTGTTAATTACGGTCATGTTTAGTGTTTCCCGATGCCTTAGTGTTATTGTGTGTAATTATCTACTCCGTATTTCGCTAGTTACATGAAATTCAATGCTGCGATATGAAGTTATAATTATTGTGATACCTAACTCAAATATGAAGGTTATTTCTTAGACTATGGACTGTTTGGAATCGGAGCAACGAACTTGGGATTCTTGCGAACAAGTATGAGGATATAGAAAGTCTGGAATTTATTGTAGTTAAAAACATACCTAACCTAAAACTGTAAAAAAACTTATAAATAAAATATTTACATGGAACTTTGATTTTCGTTTTGCGTACCTACTTAATCATTTTATGTGATACTTATAAGCTTATAAGTCAATGTATAGTCGAGCAAGCTCTTAGGGCAGAGAAGTGTGAGCATATAATATGTGAAAATAATTGCCGAGGAACTTAACGAGCAAAAATATAGAGAATACTTTCATAAAGCTCTCCTCCTTAAAAATGTAGAGGGATTTTATAAAACATATGTACATATCTTTATCTATAACTTAAATAATATGAGAGTTATTAATTTGCATTAATTGTTTGACAACTAATAAAATAAAAAAAAGCTACGTTCGGAAATCTAAACGCATAATTAATTGGAGTCATTTTTGTATATTGCGGAATAAAAGCAAGAAATATGTATTTGCTTATTAATTTATTTCCAATAACCTTTCTACGCGACATTAATGCATGTTTTATATTTTTTTGTTATTTTATAATAATAATAAATTAATTTACCCACTTAGTGAACGACAATTCCGCACGAATCATTCAATAACATTCGTTCATTACCCTAGGTTATCTGTCACTATCGTAACGTAATAGTATCGAGTTCACGAGAGTATGGTTAATCGATTCATGCTACCGATATGGAGTAGTAATAGTATAGTAATCGTTGTCACGATACTATTACTATACGATACTTCAAAATGTTCCTGCTTGGAGTACCTGAAGGGTTGAATTGATCGGCCGTCATAAAATCATAAATCGTAAAATACAAATCCTTTCTGCAAGTTCGACTATAAAAACATATTTTGCCGACTCTACAAGTTTGATTTGAGATTATGAGTAGACGAAACCGCAGAATTATATATTTTTATGGGTACTAGCTCCGAGACCGTATGCGGTGTGCCATAATGTAGCATAGTAAGAAGTGACGGTCACATCAATAACGTGCACTTTTAATAAGTTCCTTTAAAACATGTTTCTGACTTCCAATCGTGTCAGATACCACATAAATACACATACATTTTACTGATGATAGATCTCCCATCAGTAAGAAGGCGCCTGGGACCTACCACCGCAATGTCTATGATTCCCGCTACAAATTAGTGTTAATGCACTGTTGTGTTCCGGTTACCAGTAAATTGTAGCCAGAGTAACTTCTGGACATAAAGACTGGAGGTGGTGTTGGCGAGCGCAGTGAAATGCCAAGCATTGCTTTGTAATTCAAGCTGTTGTTTGGTTTTGCTACTGTCCATGAGCGGTCGTATAATTTACCGTCAGGCGAATGGCATACTCGTCTCGTCATTTACTACTATACTTATACTTAAGAAAATATTTTTAGTTGTTGTAAATATTCCAGAAAACACAGGATCGTTGATATTTCTTTGCATTTCTTGCCGTATTGTGTCTTTTGGTCATAATATACGCCATTGATGCAAGTTGTGATGTAACATAGCATTACTTTTAGACCAAGAATCCGTAAACCCGTAAAGTTTGAAAATATCGTAATATTCAATATCAATTAATTTTGCTAGCGTTATAGTATTGGTATTCAGAAACTTTTGATAGTTCTTTCATCTTGCCAGACACATTAAAGCTAAAAACTTTCAACGCAACCACGATCGGAACTTCATAGTAGCTGATCGTGTGATGCCTTTGTTAGAGGCATGCGGAGAGTAACTTTCAGCTTTTATAATATAATGAACGTCTGGTCTGGGCTCTTGGTCTATTGAAGTTAGATGTCACCATTAAACACTATTATGTCAATCTCCTCAATTCCTTCTTCATGCTTCATAATTTCTAATTCCAGGTGAAAGACCACGTACGTGTTCTCTACGGCTTCTACGTGGAAGGCGCTATGACCCTTCTGGCTTGTGTGTTGGCCAGCATAAAGCGACATAACAGCCCTGCCGTCAACAGTATGAGCGAAAAATATAGGCTCTTTGAAATCGAGAAGATTGAGGATTAAAAAATAAAAATCAACTTGACTACATGTTTATCATAATGGTGTTTATTTATATTCTGTATATATTTAAACAATAGTTTACCACGCGACAAACATCTGGAGATTTTTAGATTTATCACGATAAAAACATCTTGTGAAATTAAGATTAATATAAGAGTATTGACACCTAACGTCACTTCAACGTCCAATATACACACATAGGTACTATGAAGAGGTACTATGAATATACTATTTTTAGCTCTAGTATATACTATTTTTACCAGCATATAAAAGTGAATATTAATTATTTATGCCCAATATGGCGTTAGGATCGCGCCCTATGACATCGTGGGACGGAACATACAAGGCGAAATATGGGTATCCTGGTTGAACCTCTGCCTACCTTTTCTGGGAAAAAGGCGTGAGTTTATGTTTATGTATGTCATGAAAATACAATGGGCCTTACAAATAAATTCGAAAGAGCCAGGGATTTACTATAAGCCCAGGATTAAGAATTGACTCGATTATTTAATAGCGAGATATTCACGACTATAATAACATAGATGTATTTCGGCCAACATGACAATCCTGTTATGGCAACCCATTGACTAAAAGTAAAACGAATGAACAAAAAATCGAGTTGCTTTTAAAACCTTGGGCTAAGGTTAATCCCTCGAACATCTGACTTTAAAAGGCCAACACAGTACAATTTAAAAGGCCAATATAGGTGTAATATGGGATAGGAAATAAAACACGCATTTAATTTCATTATTTATTTTACTACCATTTCCTGCACACTAGTCAACGGCTATATACAGCATTAAATCATATGATTCGTTTTTGTTTAGCTAAATATTTTATTTGAAACAACTTCAAAATGTCAGCTAACAATAATTTGATTCATTTGTGATATTTCACGTTGCTCACAAACTTTATCACAGAACAGCTAAAAGTTGCGCGGGACCGAGGTACACCGTTTTTGGTATACAAAAATAATTTAAACAAAAATACGCAGTAAAATATGTGCAGATAATCCTAATATTGGAATTGTTTCTACGAAGATTTCATATCTCGAGTCTTATACCCAAGCTGTGTAGTATAAGTAAGAGCAGTAAGTCAACATAATGCAATTTTTATTCATTGTCTTTAGCCATTATAGTAATTCAATTAAATTTAAAACGACAGCATATGTAGTACAAATGACACCAAGCGAAGCCTCCGAATTAATACAATATGTATTAGCATTTAAACTAATTTATTTCGTCACCACCTTTAACAAAAGAAGAAAATTAATATGAGAAGCGCAATATATTGCGCTTGGTTTTAAGTGCAATGCCTTCGAGACAGTGCCTATTCATAATAGTATCATTTGCCATTCGACACAATACCGGATTAACTATAGAAGCCTCCTTACTGCTCTCACCTACACTGTGTATAACATTATAACCGAATAAGTCGATATTGGTTTAACCCTTGCTCCTGGACTCCTTCAAGTCATCATCTTCAGATGAACCTTCAATAGATTTCTTTTTCTTGAGCGCCTCTTTGACCGCGTCCACCATGCTGTGGGGCTCCGCTATCGATACTTTTTTACCTGTGAATATTGATATACTGTTTATATTTTTACTATGGTATTGTAGATTGACAAGCCGGCTCTAAAGTGGTATATGGGTTCGAATCCTCTACTGACAGATAACAGTTGTGAGAATCATTTTTTGTTGTGAGAATAATGTCTCGTAGCTTTTGACAGCCACCAACAGTCAATAACTTGGTATATAACTTTATTGAGTATTTTAGTATGTGTGTTCGGTGCAATTATTTAGCTATTATACTGTTTCCATTCGTTTATTTTATTTTTGACACATCGAGTACTGAATCAAATAGTGATGGCCTGATGCGTTATCGAATCAATTTTTTATAACAAACGATTTTATTTTTGAACAAGTTTTAATCGATTTAATACATATTTTATTTTTTGCTCCATGCATTGTTTTATAAAACTTCAGGGATATTTAAGTTACTTGATTTAATAATTATATTAAAATAAACCATTTACTCATGTTAAGTTAATATTCTTATCACTTCCGTCGGCAATAGTAATGTTGTTAAAAACAAATTGTGAAACGGCAACACTGGGCAGACAGGTGACGCGCGCCGCCATTTTGTGGTCACTCACAACGAGACGCCCGCGCCCGTGCTAGTGTTTTCCGTTCGCTGAATTTTAATTCACATTTTTCATACGTCGAGTTGAGTATTTATATTCCTCCGTATTGTTTTACCCGTGAATTCCTACATTTGGTTGAATTGAGAACATCGTACCTGCCTTCATCACTTTCAAAATGCCTAAAGGAAAGGTGCTTAAAGGACAAACAAGGGAGTTTGTGTTGCGACTTCATGAGTACTTTGAAAGGGAAAGCCGTAATGGTGGACCTCTTATACCAGTGACTCAAATCAGAGACCGTGTTTCAGCAGCATTAGGTATTACTGCTCCAACAGTTTCAAAAATAATTAAAGAAGGCTACGGCAGTAGTGGCATGGAACAAAACAAGCCATCTACACCTAAGAAAAAACGTCAGCCCTTTAAAGTGACAGCAATTGACAGTTTTGATGGTGATGCTATTCGTCGTCATATATACGATTATTACCAAAGAAAAGAGATTCCTACTTTACATAACCTAGTACAATCTCTGAAAACTAGTGGCTTGTTCCGTGGTCAAAAGTCTTCTTTGGCGAAGGTATTGAATAGGATTGGATTCCAATACAAAAAATGTGACAAAAGAAAAATATTGATGGAACGCAATGATGTTGCTTTGTATCGATGCGAATTTTTAAGACAAGCTAAAAAAATAGAAGACTGGTCGAATGTTGTTTTCACCGATGAAACTTGGCTCAATGCGAATCACACGGTATCAAAAACTTGGACTGACAACACTGCTAGCTCCTCGACCGCAGTGCCAATGGGAAAAGGTGAAAGAATTATAATTTGTCATGCAGGAACCGCAAAAGGATTTGTGCAAGATGCTATGTTAGCTTTTAAATCAAAGAAAACAGGGGATTACCACGAAGAAATGAATTCCGAAGTATATGAAAAATGGTTTCGGGAAATGTTATTGTCACTCGAACAGCCATCAACAATATTTATAGATAATGCGTCCTATCACTCTCGGCAAATTAACAAAATGCCAACGCAAGCCAGTAAAAAAAATGAAATAATAAACTGGCTCCGTAACAATGGCGAGGAGGTGGACAAGTCCCTATTAAAAGTAGAGTTACTTAAAATATTAAAAATGAGGAAGCAGCCTAAACGATACGTTATAGATGAAATGGCTGCAGAACATGGGCACACCGTCCTTAGAATTCCTCCATATCATTGCCAGTATAATGCCATAGAGCTAATATGGGCGCAAGTGAAAGGATATGCTGCGAGAATAAATACAACTCCTCCTTTCACCGCAAACAAAATGCTGGAGTTGCTTAAAAATGCGTGTGAAAATGTGACGCCTCATAACTGGGCGAGTGTCGTAGATAAGACGAAGAAAGAAATAATGTCTGATTGGGATCGCGATGTCGCATTTGACAACTTACCCATGCACTCATTAATAATTAGTGTTACTGGGGATACGAGTGACGACGACGCCGATTCCGACGAAACAGACGATTGTTTATAAATAAAAATATTAACAAATTACCTTTTAGTTGTTTTAATTATTTAATCCTTAAAGTACTATGAATTCCAACATGGTTTAACTGTTTATTACAAGTAGGTACTAAACATTTATTTTCGTTGTAATCATTGTAATTATTTTAAATTAAACCCTTATTAAAAGTCACTTCAATACGTATACCTTTATTCATATTAATTAATTTGCAGCAAATAAATTCGATCCTAATATTGGGTACTATATTACGTTTAACTGTTTTCATTAGCATTTTAATGTAATTTTATTTCAAATGATTCCGATTGATTGATTCTATTCAAAATCGTTTTTGTTATCTGTGGTCATTCGTTACGAATGGCACAACTCTAAGTGGGCGTTACCCGTCAAGAAAGTATCTACTTTTATTTCAAAATATTGTTCTACTGTAATGTCGTACTTTATAGGCGTGAACTGTCAAAAATAAAATAAACGAATGGAAACAGTATACTTGCGGTTTTCTATAGCATACGTCAGAAATTGGATTAATTTTCCTACACCTGATAGCTAGAATAATAAAGTTATATTATACAGATTTTTCAAAACTTTTTTAAGATGTTCTAGAGATTTCCATTAAGCAACCTTTATAGAGGCGTTTTTGACCTAGCAAATATCATGTAATTGCGTATAGTCTCTCAGATATCATGAGCTATGTTGATCATTATGCCCTTCATTTCCTAACAATAATTTATTCTTATATTTTATATAGCTTACTGAAAACTGGATATATCCAATAATAAATTATTTACACAAACATTTACAGACGAATACTAGTCTATTTTAATGAAAATTATTTAATTTGAGCCTATTTTAGAATAACTAAATATTATAATCGATTTTCCTAAAATACTTAATACAATACTAGTGAATGTGACTATATGTTTTCATATTAACATTACGGTGTATAATCTAATATGTCAAGTTACTGTACTTTTGTTACATTCAACCAAATAATTACATGAAAATGAACTCAAATAGCTTTAATTTAAAATTAAACTCACGCGCCTGGCTACATCGATTCCCCTATAAACAATATTAAAATGATTATATGGTATTCAAATTTTTTTATAAATGGTGTTTCTAAATATGTTATATATGGTGTTTCTAAAAACCGCGGGCTATAGCATGATGGTGTGGGGTTGCAAGAGGATTTGAAATGAAACAACGAAATCACATTGAAACAATGTATTCAGTGAAATATTTACAACATAGTTACAATACCATCATACTATATCCATCATTCAGACACATTCAGACATTTGTGACTTATCAAAATAGATAAAAAGTTTTGGTAACGAAATATATTTCTCAGAAAAATCGAAACACTTTGCAAGTTCATGTTTTGTAAGTATCACCAAAAAAATTGGTATATGTTTTATGTCAAATGTTGTATTATTATACTTTTCACTATTGTGAATCATATGAGGTTTTCAAACCCTAATGTTGATGTTCTAAACTCAAATTAAATATTCATTTTTCTGATAATCCTTACAAAAAATAAACTTGCAAGGTGTATCGATTTTTCTGATGAAATGTATATTATGAATAATTAATGACTTAACACATTATATTCATTATTTGCTACGCATTCAACATTTTAAATTATTCGAAAAAGCTCTCATAAATATTATAACTTTTAATTTTAATATAAAATGAGAAATTTATATTTGTGTATGAATATTAAGCCCATTTGATGGAATCCTATTTTTGAAAGCTCGGTAGCTTTTATGTAAAACATGTTCACTAATGATCAGACTTACATATATTGTTGTTTTTCATAAATAAATATTTACAACAAACAATTTAACAACATAAATATAATTATAAATAAAATTTTGCAACATCTTTATCACAAATAAATTTTAAGTTTAATGGCATTTAGTAGGGAACCCCTCGTATTACAACCATAAATAACAAAAACAACATAATTTTCTCTCAAATTACTTCATATTTGTCAAGTTTTCAACCCAAACATATTTTTATTATTAAACCAACAATCTTGTGGGTGCAAAAATGAGAAAATATGGTCAATAAATAAATGCCAAGTTGTTTAACTTTTTAAATATAGTCATTAGATATATTCCTTTAATGATCCTCTAAATTATTTGGCAATATTAATGCCATTCAAGTTGTTTTTTTAATCTAAGTCCATCATGTGTATATTTATGTCACATAAACCTATTCACCCCTTCAAGCCTCATACAATTCCGGATACTGTTCCTTTTGTTTCTTTATACTTTTCTGATACCCTAACGGTTTGTCTATCTCCCTAGCTGGATCAATTTCCGTCTCAGTTATAAGCTTATTAACTCCATATCTATCATACGGGTCGTTATACATAGCCAGTATACAAATGAACACGGAAACAACAAAACCAGATACAAAAACTGCTTTGTTGTTCTGAAATGATTCGTATAGACTGTCGATAAACGTCCAAGCTTTGCTTTTTTCCCCTGTTTCCTCGCTATCACGATTTGTGTGATGTATTTGTTCTTTTGTGCTATCTTTATTTTTGTCTGCAAAATAAATATTTTTTATGCAACACTACCTAATAAACCAAATAACCCTTTTCATTCTTAAAAGCGTTTAAAATTAACACTACGCTTGCATACAATGAACACAAATTGTAATTGCTATTCTTATATTAGTATAAAATATTTTCCACAGTGAAGCAGTCGTTAGAAGCGCTTGTATAATGCTGTTATTTCTTACCGTCTCTATCGAAGGAAACTCCGTGGATTTGTCCAGGCGTGTCCTCCTCCAATTCGGCGTATGCGTACATGAGGGCTTTTTGCTTTTCCGACAGTGTTTTTGGAACCTAAAAATAAGTGTAAAGTAAAATATATTAATTATAATTCCTCTATTTTTTTTGTATTCAAATCTAGATAGTGTTTATTTCTTAACAGCATTAAATGTTGAAAAGAAATGTGGATAGAACAAATTGTTTAGTTTTCTTGCACCAAATATAGATTTCTAAATGGAACTAAAACTTATTATGGCCTAACCCCTCTCAATAGTACTCTAAAATTGTAGAAGAGGCCCATGCCCTCCAGGGGAACGTATATGGGCTGATACAGACCAACAGACAGACAGACTAATTGTATTAACTGTGGTACAATTGAGGCATGAAAATTATCATAAAACAAATACAAATTCATGAAACCAGCCTACTCATTACTTATTCCGTTAAGATACAACTTGCACATAGATAATATTAAGTCTATTTAAATAACAAACACGCACCTGTATCTTTATATGTACATAGTGATCGCCGTATCCATGCTGGCTGACTCGCTTCATGCCCTTCCGAGACAATCTGATAGTACTGTGAGACGATGTGCCTGGTGTTATCTGGAATCATTGTATAAACTTTATATTAGCTTAATTGAGTGCTTATGTTGCTTTTATATTGAAATGCATAAGTAACGTATTGGTATGTTTTTGACAGCCTCCATGGCACAAGGCTGCGGGTTAGATTCCCGCACCGAGAGAAATGTTCGTGCGGCCCACAAATATTTCTTTCGGGTTTGGGTGTTTGTGAGACCAATGTCTCTCGTAGTTCCTGATACCCGCGACATCGATCTTAGTGTGGGGTCAGGACTATGTATGATAAGATCGAGTCTTGTGTCAGGTATCAGAAACTACAACAAACTTATCGGTCTTACAAATTCCCAGAGCCAAAGGCAAACAAATGTCTGTGGTTGTTTTTTTTTCTGTACGGGGATCGAACCCGCGGCCTGCCATTTAACAGCCGGCGTCTAACCAACTACGCCACGGAAGCTTACAAATGAAAATATAATGGAAGTGGCAATATGATAATGAATGTGAAATTAGTGGTACTAGGATAAGTTATTGTTGACTAACGGTCTAGAGTGATACAAGCATTGCATTGGTAAAGTCATACAAATCTGGCAAAAGAAACCATAAAAATGTCACTAAGAGGTATTAGTGTTTAAACTAAAACTAAACAGAAGAGTGTGTTTCTTATTATTACTGACCTGTATAGTGTGATCTTCATATAAACCTTGTATCCTGACTGTGCCGCCCAACATGGCTTGTGCGACTGATATCTGAAATCAAAATAACACTTTAATACTATGCATTACTAGTGGTAGGTCTCTCATATGTGAGAGGCCGCCTGGATATGTACCACCCCAATGTCTACTTCTCCCGCTCAACACCAGTGTAAATGCACTGTTGTGTTCCGGTTTGAAGGTTATTTTTTTTATTGCAATGAATGGCGAGACGAGCAAGCCTTTCGCCTGATGATAAGCGATACGACCGCTCATAAACAGTATACGTATATACATCTCATATACAGGATGTTCACAATTATTTTCAGGTATGCTAGTTTCCTAGACATTTTTGTGATTTTATAGACTTCACAAAATATACAAGGTATTCAGACTGCGAATTCAGACAATGCTACTAAAAATTGTGCAATAGAGAGTCAATTTTTTTGTCTATTATCACTATTGTGTCATTGTGTCTATAATCACTAAAACTACTGTCCAGCTTTGGGTATAATCAAACTATATACACTGAACAATCAAACTCTCCATACCCAAGTATCCACAAATATGGAGATTTCCTAATCTATACATATATTTGCACTCTCTATTACAACTCTTATATTTTTACTCACAGTACAATCTGTGTGTACATCAGGCCCATCTCGTCTGAAGTACGCCGAGCTCTCCACTTTGAAAGTGACGAAGATCTCGTTGTTGCCCACCGACATGCGCACAGTCTGTCCATCTTCTACACCAGCTGGCACCGGCACTGTTATTTTCTTGCGTTGCACCTGAACAATAGCATATTACATAAAATACAGTAATAGATAGCGAAATGTTATGTAATCCAACTGACACTTAATTTAGTTTTCAAATAATTAATTTAAATAAAATTGTATAATTCAAGATTTGAATGAATTTTATGGTGTTGTTTTTATTTTTTAGATTTTTTTTTATTATAAGTATATAAAAATGGATAGAGTGCGTGGTGGCCTGTTGGTAAACGGACTAGACGCGGCTGCCAACATGTTCACGGTGGTCGCGGGTTCGAATCCCAGGGCACACCTCTGACTTTTCGGAGTCATGTGTGTATTGATAGTCAATCACCACGCACTAAAAACGGTGAAGGAAAACATCGTGAGGAAACCTGCATACCATAGGGATTTATAAGAATTTCTATAGTATGTAAGTCGGCCAACCCGCACTAGGCCAGCGGGGTGGACTATGGCCTAACCACTCTCAATCGTATTCTCGATTGTAGAGTAGGCCCATGCCCTGCAGTGGGACGTATATGGGCTGATACAGATATAAAAATGAATAACTGTTTTCATCTCAGAGAAATAAACATTAATTAAACTTACAGACTGGCCTTTTCCCTCACACTCAACACAAGGGAATTTGATCAACATTCTGGTGCCATGGCAGTGTCTGCATGTTGATCTCATCACAAATGGACCTGAAAAATAAGAAAATTCCTCATTTTCACAATAATAAGAGTATAAGTCAATTTAAATGTCATCGAGGGGAAAATCTTCACTTCAATTGTCTTGTTAAAGACATATTGAGCCAATATGATAAATGAAAGAGACAAATTGATATAAATAATGTTTGATAAAATTGATTGGTGGATGGGAAGCAAAATCATTATTTTTATGTAAGATTTAAGAAATTTTAACATAATGGGATTCTATTTATATTAGAAATCTGCTTTTTAAATCTCTAAAATATGAAGCTTGGTAAACCAAGGACATCCAAAATGTGTCTTGTATAGACACCAAGGATAGCTGCCATTCCTTTTAACATTAATCACAGTAGTATTTTTCTTAATTTAGCACTTTATTATTAGATTTAATTTAATTGTGCCATATTGTTGCAATAATTAAATTAGACCTACTTTATGTTTTCTAATATGGAATAGATAATAATTTATTTTTAATCTAGTGTTCAATTCTAATGCTTGTCTTTGATTACTGTCATTCTGTATAAAAAATATCTCTTGAATAAAACTTCCATGGTTGATTTATATAATTTTATGACATAACAAACTAACCTCTGGAAAATGTCTCCATTCCGGTACCATTGCAATAAGTACATTTGATAGCCTTTGTGCCTGGCTCACAGCGGGAGCCTTGACACTTGGGACAAGTGTCAACAACATTCAAATTGATGTCTTTGTTGACACCGCGAGCTGCTTCGGTAAATCGTAGGTTAACTATCACCTGCAATCATTGTAATTATATTTTATTTATATTGAAATGTATACTAACTAACTAATACTACTACTAACTATAGTTAAATTTTAGTAAATAATTTTATCTTTTAATACACTTTGTTCTGCCATCGCACATAAATATAAAGTTATGCATTTCTGTTAAAACTCATTGAAATAAAAATTTTATAGTAGAAACACTTATGAGAACTCAACCCAAAATAACAATTAAAAAAACAGCCTTACCTCTTGGGATGCCCCAAAGCCAAACTGACTCTCTGCAAAGTCACTGAAAGCATCACTTTTAAATCCGGCATCACCAAAGATCTTCCTGAACAACTCCTCAGGGTCTATGGTGGACTTATATTGCCATTGGTGAGTGAAACCATCTGCTCCAGGCGGTGCACTACCCATTCCCATCTGTTCTGATGTAGCTCCGTATGTATCATACTGTTTACGCTTGGTGTCATCTGATAGGATCTGTAATAAACAATATATCATTAAATAACATACATTTAATATACATAAATAACCTCATTAAACCACTAATTAAGGAGGTTTTATTTACGTAAGGTATTTACCAGGGTAATAGTTTTAAGCTTTCCTTATCAGCTGAGATACACAATACTATAGATTTCAAAGACTGTTTAAAAAGTAACCATCTTTCATGTCTTACTTACTTCATAAGCTTCAGACACTTCCTGAAACTTTTTCGACGCCTCAGGGTCGGACTTATTGGCATCGGGATGGTACTTTTTAGCGAGCTGGTAGTACGCCTTCTTGATATCTTTGGAAGAGGCATTCTTAGACACCCCCAGAACCTTGTAGTAGTCAACCCGAGCGTTTAAACTGCTAGTAGTGTGGATATACCGATGTTTCGTGAAGTTATCTGATGAAAATTTCATTTGAGGTTATATTTCACAAAACGTCACAAGTACTCCTTGAAAAGGGTCAAGGTGCAAATATAATATAGACCATTATTTATGAAATTACTTCATCAATATGAAAACCCATAAAACATGTGAAAACAATTCAAAAAGGTGATGTAATGAAAGCATGTAAAACTTACAATTTTTATGAGCCACAGACACCGACGATATTGCAGGGCCCCCCAAAAATCGATCACAGCTATTACATTTATGCACAAATCGGTATGTAGGTTTCGTAATGGTATTTGTAAAAACTGTACTAAAGGTTTTTGGATTTAAAAATCCTAGAACACTCCGGGTAGGAGCCATTTTTATAAAAAGGATACCAATGTAAAAAAAAATCACGGCTGTCATCTACGCCAGAGTTTTCGACCACTTGTCAAATGGAATTTTGATTGAAAATATTTTGAATTGTATATACAACACAATATATTCATATTTAAATACCTTTAATTAAGTATATTTTTCGATTAGTGAAGCCATTGTTCAATTAATAATCTTATTTAAAAAGTCTTTTTCATCACTGTTTATAACATTTACGCTAGTGATTATTAATTGTTGGCAATACTGTTTTCCTGGGCAACGGTAGGCAAGATGATTTATAAACAAAAATGAGCTTACAAAATGCCAATTATTTTATTGAATTTTGAGATAAAAGCTAATAGAACGGTGTTTTATTCTATTTATCTATAACTAAATATTTATAAACAGTATATTCAGCGTGTGAAAATGGCTTCAATAAGTATGCGTGATCAAAAAATCGAACAACAAGTAAGTGAATATTCATTCAGTGTTAATCTAAATTAAACGCATTTTTCCTGTTTTATTCTGAATTGCCTAAGCGTATGTGCGACCATGTATAATATAATTACAAAGAATAATGTAATTATAGCGACAACTAATGGAGCAGAAGATGAAACAGAAAAGGCAGAATTCTGGAATGGTACAATCGAATGACCTAAGAGTTGGTTCAGCAAAGCGTCCTATATCAGGTAGCCGTTCCCGAGAGCTTCATGGTACGTACTCAACACAGATAACATTAAGTACATGTACAAATGTCGATGTTTGCTTATTCATGCATGGTTTTTAACATAGTTTTGTTATGCGCATTTTATTTTCCTTTCATGACAGGCTATGACGGTCCGATGCAATTTCTTATGTCGCCTATCAATCCGGACCAAGTAATACCACTGCAAACTAATAGAATGTCTACATATGATGGTAAGTCAAACATCAACGCTTACATTTAAATTGGTTCCCGTGACATACTAAACTTTCTTGTACTGTTAGTTTTTTTATGGGTAATTTATGAAATTAAATTTCCTTTACATTGTTCTACTTCTGTACAAGCTGTATTGAGTGCCCTACATGCCAGATGTGTTAAACGGTTTCCATTTTATAAATGTAAAATTTTAAAATTATAATTTTATCTTTCAATTAACGCAACAGTCAAAAAGTTTTATATGTCACTTATGCTTTATTTTTAATACATGTATTAGCATGTTTTAAATTTATGTTAATGTGTTTAATGTATAAGTACGTGTTATTGTTTCACTGTTGAAGTTGGATAGTTCATAATTTTGTAAAAAAGTCCTATTCCACCCTCTAGTTTTAAGACTTTGGAGAAACTACTTACCTGCAATTAATGAATCATTAGTTACATACCTATAATTTTAGAAGTAAATTACATGTCAGTAGGTTTTATTATCAATATACCTAATGTTTTGAAAATACCACTATTTACCCATTACCCAAGCTTTAAATATTCTATTCATATTTACATTCATAAATAAACCGAAGGCTTTATCCTGTATAGCTGGAAATACCACCCAAAATTCACTAAGTTTATTTCATTCCGAAATTATGATAGATGGTGAAACTAATACAATCAGGCACAAATTCAGACTAATGTGATATATTTCAAGAAAATAACCCAAATGGTAGATTTTCCAACCTAGGATTTGAATACAAGTTCCTTTAAATTAGAAAAGACATAACCAGTAGCATGTATCAGTTGTACCGTGATTATCCACTCTCAAGTATTGAATAAAATGATATTAACATTATCCCATATTTTCATAGAAAACAACATGATTCGGTTAAAACCACAACAGTCACTTGTATTGAATATACTCTTGTGAGTCACATTGTTGAATGGGGTGACAGCCATTGTATTCTTCACTCTACCTACTCATACTAGTGAGAATAACATAATGTAGGGCAAAACATAGCAAATCAAATGACTAGCTCTAATCAAATGGCTATAACTCAAATTGTTTTTTCTTTTGAAAAGGAAGAATTTTCAATTTGAATTTAGTGGTGGTAGGTCTCTAATATCTGAAATCTCTAATAGCTACATGGGTAGGTACCACCACATTATCTAATATCCCGCCAAACAGCAGTGTAATTGCACTGTTGTATTTCGGTTTTAATGAAATTGTAACCAGATTAATTACTGGAAATATTGAGACTTAACATCTTGTCTGGGGATGGCGAGCGCGGTGAAAAGCCAAGCATTGCTTTGTAATTTACTTTTTCCTCCTGTCCATGAGCGATCGTATCGCTTACCATCAAGGGAATGGCATACTCGTCTCGCCATTCGTAGCAAGATAAAAAACATTGAACAATAGCCAGTTTCATTTTAATGAATTCGTTGAAACTGTTTTTGAGAGAATAAAAGGTGTGTGATTGTTTTATGTTTCATTCTTTTTGATTCAGCCAAATGCTGGCTTTTGCCAGAACAATGGCCAGTTTTGTTTACTATTTAATTTGAAATACGGTCTCATTTATCAATGAGAACAAATCAAATATCATCAATAACATACAAGTCTGTACAGAAATTAGTGGTAAAATAGAGCTGAAAAAAAAACTGCAGATAGCAATATTTTTAAAGAAATATTTTTTTTTCTTTAATGAATAAAGGCCAGCTATTGAACAATAAATACACTTATAATTTTTTATGTTGTAAAGTTTACAACATATCATAGAAAAATAAATCGCGGCATCCGATGTACAGTTGATCTAGAGCCGGCTATGAAACGAAAGGCATAGGATTTGAATCCTGCATAGAAGCAATTGTTTATGTAGTCCATACACCAACACCAATAAGTCTCCTGGATTCAGGCTAGACTTAGTACCTGTATATTTGTTTACCTGTGGGTGTATTTATTAATATTTTCACGGATTTTATCGCGGACTTACATAGTTTAATTTTTTTCATTTTTTTAACTTCCCGACTACTTTTATTTCAATGTATAGGTAACTTTCCATTAAATCTAAGAAGTAATTATAATGTTTTTTTTTTATCTGTTTCATCAGCCTAGAATATTCAACTGTTATGTTCTGGACTGTTACTCAATGATCTGATACTAAGTTGGAGTGTTCGGACAACGCACATAACTTCACCAATGTGCCTAGATACTCCACAAAATGTTGGAATCCTCAGTCGCACATCGTAACCATATACTAAATTCGGAAAAAATTATAAGTATCATAGAGAACAGTATTTACTTTTAGAAGTGGAAAACTTATTACTTCGGATGTCGAACATTCGAACTTCGTTTTCGATCATAGACTAACCCCCCTGATCTATTATCAAAATAGTTCCACTTTTCAGAGCTAGGTAATCAAATAGAAGTACTAACTGTTGGAGAAGGCGATGGTAGTGGGGAAGAAGACGACGAAAGTGTGCCAGTGTGTAGTGTGGGCCGTGACGTCAGCACTGATGACGTATGCGCTGATGCCGCTGTCGCCCCTCTACAAGGGCGGAACGTGCGTCGTGATCATTCGCCCAGTCTGGTATGTATTCAAAATGGAATATAATTTTAAACACTATCTTTTTATCTATTTAAGGGTCAGTCTTCAAATTAGACCAATTGGTTTAGAGATTTAGCTACACGCCTGTGTTTCAGTTATTTTACCTTGGAAATCGATCCTTAAAATAGATATTTTTTTTTACTTTTATTTTGGGGATCCATCTTTAGATAAAGATTAGGTTCATAATATATTACTTTCGGGTATAAATGTAGCCCAACAGCTTTGATGGCGTAGTTGTAATACGGTACAATTTGAAAGCTGAGGTTTCGGGTTTGAATGCCAGGTCGGGTAAAGTGATAATGGGTTTTTCTACTCATTATCAGTATGTATTCAGGGATTTGGTGCCTGATATTTTGATAGGCTCGCCTCTTATCACATCGTGTGATGGAATATACGAGGAGAAAAGTAGTTGTCCTGGTAGGGTGTCCTACTGGGAAAAGGCGTGAGTTTATGTATGTATGTTATAAACATAATTATTACATAAATCCAGAGTGTACAAATAGTCGTATTTTTTTAGCGCAGTGTAAATATTATGCTTTCGAAGTTGTGGTATTGTTCGACGTAAGGTTGTGTATTATAAACAATCTATTGTTATAACTTCTATAATATCTTTAGCTGTGCGTTCTACCATACCCTTATGTAAGATGCGCGTATGTTTTTTTTTTCATGTTTCCATTAATAGATAAAAGTTTAACAGCTGGCTTACCAATGTTCAATCTTTCGAACCAATTAAACACTTATAATCATAATTAACTTCAATCATAAGAATATCAATCTATGTACCTACTCTGTATCATATGGGCATATACGTCCCACTGCAGGGCACGGGCCTCCTCTACAATCAAGAGTACGATTGAGAGTAGTTAGGTGATTAGGTCAGGTCCACCTAGCTGGCCTAACGCAGAGTGGCGGTTTTTACATACAATAGAATTTCTTACAAATTGCTATCGTATACAGGTTTCCTCCCGATGTTTTCCTTCACCGATTTAGTGCGTGTTGACTGACTATCAATACACACATGACTAATAAAAAGCCACCGCTAAACAAATCAGAGTCCAAATGTCGGTAAAACAGAACATTGTAGGCCGACGCATTTAACAATTCATGTTAGGAGTCCTTGGAATCGTTTACAAATGTATAACAGCGCAGGTGTAATGAATTTGAGGAAAAGCCTGAAACATATTGCTTTGTATATTATTTGAATTACGTAATATAGTAAGATAAGTGGAGAATAAAGGCAGGGACAATGCAAATATATATGAATGACTTATTAATTCATAGTACGACGAGTCACAATGACTGGCAAATATGACTTCACTTGCTAGACGAGAGAATAAACTTTATTCTGCTCATCATATCCTTGAATAGTAGTGATAAATAAACGGACAATTAAATTCGTTTAGTTAATTGTGTGTATAAAAATGTAAATTTTCAGCTGCCTTTTGCATTAATGAATACAAAGTATATTGATTAAAATATTTCGTGAACAGTTTTGGGAAAATTGCAACAGATAAAGCTATTTTCCATGGGGCAATTACTACCAGTGAATATTAAAATGATTGGGGTTGACAAATTTAAACCTTCTGCGGTATGTTATTTGAGTTCTAAAGCCAGTTTGGACTATTGTGTATGGTAGGTGACATGACGCTTCGACTGCCAGATGACCGATGTTATGGCACTGTTTACTGTCTGTTTAGAGTCACAGAGAACTAGTATGACATTATCGAAGGCTCGACAATTACCCACTTTTTAACGCCGGTAGCTCAGGAGACCTCAAAGGTCGCGAATATTGTTGGAAAATAGTAATGATCAGGCGATCTGCTTGCTCGTTTGGCGAACTCACGCTAAACAAGAACTTTCTATACGGGCTTGAGGTTATGTTTTACTGGTGGTAGGTCTCTCATATGTGAGAGACCGCCTGGGAAGCTACCACCGCAATGCCTCTTTCTCCCGCCAAACAGTAGTGTAAATGCACTGTTGAAGGACATTGTAGCCAGATTACCTACTGATCATATTGAGACTATCTCGTCTGGTTTTGCTGTTTATGAGCGGTCGTATCGCTTAGCATCGGGTGAACGGCATGCTCGTCTTCCCATTCTATGCAATAAAAAAATGTACTATACTGTATACTTACTGACCCGTATATGCCCTTACTGCAGTGCATCTAAAAGTTTTTTTTTTATAATTTTGCCCGGCGTATTGGCCACATTGCACCTGATGGTAAGCGCAAATGCCGCCCAGGCAGAGTATCCATTGGCATAAGACGGCAGTCCCATGCCAATGGAAACAATTATGCCGGCCTGCTAAGATGCCTCTTCACACTATGGCGGAAGGACCCAGGATTATACGAAGGAGGGAACACGTGGGACGGCAAACAATTCCAAAGCCTGACGGTGCGGCACAAAAAAGAATTTGAGAACCGTTTGGTTCGCGTCGGGATGGTGTGGACCGTCAAGCTATGGCTTCGCAAGCCAGGACGCGTGGTTCTGGTTAGGAATGGAGAGGAGGGGATCAAGTTGAACAATTCCTCAGAGCATTATGTATGTGCTGTGTATTATGTATGCAAGTTTATGCAAGATTATAACATTTTCATTTGACAGACACCAGAGATCGAAGGTTCCGTAGAAGGTGCAGTGGAGACGTTTGTAGTGACTCCAGCTAAACACGGTACCCTGTACAAGTGTAGGATAGCGCGCGATCGTAAGGGAATGGATCGAGGATTGTACCCAACGTACTTCTTGCATTTAGAGAAAGATTACGGCAAGAAAGTGTTCTTGTTGGCTGGTAAGTGAATTAATTATTGTTTTAAATAATTTATTTTACTTACAGGTGGAATTAATTTTAGTTTTGTTCCGAAAATGATTGTTTTATCAGAAAAGTTTTATTGTATTTTTTTATTGCATTGAATAGCTTGACGGCCATGCCGTTCGCCTGATGGTAAGCGATACAACAGCTCATGGACAGTAGCAAAACCAAACAACACCTTGAGTTACAAAGCAATGCTTGATATTCCACTGCGCTCGCCATTCTGAGACATAAGATGTTAAGTCTCAATATGTCCAGTAGTTACTCTGGCTACAATATCCATACAACAGTGCATTTACACTGCTGTCCAGCGGGAGAAATAAACATTGCGGTGGTACCTACCCACCAGTTGGTAAAATTAGTAAATGAGGAGCAATGATTAATTTCCACTACTTTAACACAAAAGCCTTCTGTCATGGATTATTAGTGTCAAGCATTCAGAAGCCCTATTTCCTCACTCAGGTCGCAAACGCAAGAAATCAGCAACGTCCAACTACCTGATATCGACCGACCCGACTGAGTTGACACGTCAAGCAGACAGCTTCGCAGGGAAGTTGAGGTCCAATCTACTGGGCACTGCGTTTACAGTGTACGATAATGGCAAGGCGTGGCGCAAGCATGACCACGCCAAGACCAGGCATGAGCTCGCGGCTGTTGTATATGTGAGTTGATTAATCAGTTTATTGTCTGTTTAGTGTTTCAATCTTTCCAGCGTCCTCGATTTTAAAGGAGAATGCCGTTTTAGTATGAAACATACTGCCGTACTCAGACATTTAATGTCTATTAAATCATTCATCATATCAGCCACAGGAAGTCCACCGCTGAACATAGGCCTCCCCCAAAGATCTCCACAATGACCTGTTGGAAGCGGCCTGCATCCAGCGTCTTCCTGCAACCTTAGTCAGATCGTCCGTCCACCTTGAATTGAACTTGAACCACATTAAATCATTACTAAATGTAGATTTTACGTACAAAATCTTTACTAAGGAACGGTTGAATTGGCATTAACTGTCTCTGAGTGCGGCCGTTAGTGTCGGTCCGAAGACTTGTGCCTCGATGTAACCTACTTTTTTATGTAAGGAAATATTTTACTTTATAGGTTTTTTTTGTTTGACTTTTTGGTTTTTATTCTTTTAATATTTGAAATTGCAAAAAAAAAACATTCGATAATAGTTTTGTGGACAGTCTATGAATAAAGCTTATAGTTTAATGAATTTCGTCAGTAAAATCCTAATGTTTTCCGCAGTTGTTTGTACGTATTTATCTGTTACACTTTGCGGTTTCGGCAGTCATTCCCAGAATTTCCGTTTTAATGGTGTCGCCAAACCACGACGTGCATCATCAAGTTACTTTACTGTTCCTGCTTTAAAAACACCGTTGTTTGTAAACAAAATATGAATAATCCATTTTATTCAGTAAAGACGTAAAAAAGTAATAAGATTTTAGAATCTGGTAATGACTATACAGGACCGTACAATTGAAATATTTTATCATAATTTTATCAAGTCAAATAAGACTTAAAAATAATGATAAGGAAAATAGCTACAAAAATTATTATTTATAAACATATTCTTAGTATATTTTGTACATTTTTACGATGTTTTTAAATTGATAAGATAGCTCATCACGTTAAAATTATCATAAACCAAATTAAAATCCTATTTTTATAACGATATACATTATCCACTAATGATTGCAGGACACAAACGTATTAGGCTTCAAAGGTCCTCGGAAAATGACGGTCATCCTTCCGGGCATGACGCCTGACCGACAGCGAGTCACAATCGCACCCCAAGACGACAGCGAGACATTATTGGAACGATGGAAGAGTCAGAATTTAGACGACATTGTGGTCCTCCACAACAAAACACCAGTATGGAATGAAGACACACAGTCCTACGTGCTCAATTTCCTCGGCAGGGTTACCCAGGCAAGTGTAAAGAACTTTCAGATTGTACACGATTCTGAGCCGGACTATGTGGTGATGCAATTTGGCCGGGTTGCCGAGGACATATTCACAATGGATTTCAGATACCCCCTGTGCGCTTTGCAGGCGTTTGGTATTGCTCTCAGTTCTTTTGACAGCAAATTGGCGTGCGAGTGATGTTTGGACACAATTAAATAATAACGGACGGGTCTTAAGCACAAAATCGTATGAAATGAAATAGTAATATCCAGTTTGGAAAAAAATGTAGCCATAGTAACTACTGAACATATTGTCTCAGGATGGCGAGCGCAGTGGAATGCCAAGCATTGCTTTGTAATTCATGGTGTTTGGTTATGCTACTGTCTATGAGCGGTCGTACCGCTTACCATCAGGCGAATGATGGTCTCGCCATTCATCGCAATAATAAAAATACTTTAAGCTCATATTTTTGTCTTTCATATTGTAACACATTGACTGCGGTGCACACACACAAAATTATGCGCTCATCATACGCATAATGTTTTGTTTACTAACGCCCGTTATGTTTTGGCGCCGCAGTTAATGTGTAATGACATAACGAATCTATTGTCTGGAGAAATATGTTTATATTGGGCACAATACCACCCAATAAAATAGTGTACGATACGATTTTGTTCTTGGGACCCGTAGATTTATGGGTCTAATAATAAGGGGACTTAGTTGACGCTAGGTTAGGCGGTGCTAAGAAATATAATAATCACAATTTGAAAACAAAAGTGGCGTTATAAAAATATTTCGTACATGCTCGTATCATCTACTTGTCCATTTTACTTCTTTGGCTAGATATCGATGGCTTAATTATCAATGTTTGTGACTCCATTTTTATTTCATAATCATGTTTTATTGCCATCTGACGTAAAATACTGTAGATCTAATTATTTACTGTATTATTTTATTAAAAATGAGCACATAAACAATCAAACTACTATAATAATTTAAAAAACCATATAATTTTTCTTAAAAAAAAATTTCAGTGTATAGTTTTTTATTCTCTCGTAAAATTTGGTTGAATGGAGTTACTATGTCTCATAATTAAGCCATCGATATGAATAACTGCGCCATAACATTTTATAACCAATACTAAAAAATCATTTTTTATAATGTCACTTTTGATTCCAATGAGCAATATGAGTGATAGGTACATTATGTTATAAATAGCCCTCTTGCCAGATTATCCTTTTTGAATACGCTTTATCTGTTGCCTCTGTATAAAAACAACAGTTCCGTAGATCTCTTAGCTAAATCTTAACAGCCGAAATTAATAAGTTATCGTATACGCTGTCTAACGGTGGAATTTCAAAATAAACCAATCATGACAAATTTAATGTGGGCGTGTCGATTAATTTTTCCCCCCATTGGTCTATTTTCTATATTTCTAGAAAACGATATTTATTAATTTCGGCCTCATCAACGAGATGTGTCCTTTTATTTCTAGAGCCATGACTGGTCGATAATAAGGATATGTATTTGAAACTAAACGCACATGTATTAGTCCGGTGCTTATTGTGACGTAGGTTGTGTTCCCGTGTTACACCATTCGAACGAAGTTTCTATAATATTGTCTGTAACTACTAGATTTTGTTAAGATGCCTCTGGGATTTGGTAAGTTTAGAACAGTTAATTATTCTAATAATGTTTTTTAATGTAGTACTCCACGATATATTTTTTTTTGGTAGTCCACCTCTCCATAGCCATTTTTGTTTTTTATGCCATAGAAAACCATTTCACGGCCACCACCATGTACAAATTATTTTTAAGTATTAATTCGCTATACTAGTCAAAGTTTTGTTTTATTTATAAATTAGTTCGGAATGTAACGAATGATGCATTTAGATCACGTCACGACATACAATAGGGTATATCAAGAGTGCTACCGAAAACGAAGCTGGGTAGTAGTTTTAGTGACTTCAGACACAATGCAACTTGTGCAAAATCTTGCGACGATTTTTTTTTTGATTTTTTTTTCTATCGTCGTATTAGAGTGGCAAATACATAGTTTTTACTGAAATAATAGTGTACACCCTTTTATTTTTAAACACGCTATGGTTTCTTTGCGAATTTTTTAGGTACATTGTGTTTCTAGTCACTTAAACTACCACCCGGCTTCGTTTTCGGTAGCAGTCCTGATATATCCGGTATTTAAAAAAATAATTAATGTAAGGTACATTTATAATAAGTATGACTTTATTATTACAAAGGTATTTTAAATTGGCGAAATTATAATAGTATTAATATTTAGACTTAAGTGAACATATCTATTGATCACTAAAACTTGTTTTTTTAAAAAAGGTAACGGTCGAAATTAATAGTTGATCCCAATCGCTACCCATGGTGTTACTCTATTCCGACACGAAATTCGAATATTCAAATTCCACGTATAAAATAAAAGCTTTCCACTTCGAAAAATCAAATCTATTCTCTAAGTTTTAAAATCTATTTATCTAGTTCACTCCGATTATAATGTAAGGTTACGACGTACGATGGAGAATTCAAACATTTTGTAAAGTATTTAGGTAAAGCATACAGTTTGACGTACGACATTCGAACCTTCGTTGTCGTGTCGGAGTATAGAGTAATCCCCCATGACCTTCGAAAAAAAACCAATCAAAATAAGTTAAAGTGGACGTGTCGATAAATCGTCGATTCGATTGGTCTATTTTCAGGAGTGACCTTTAGGTAGAAATCAAGATCGCCTATTAATTTTACCCGTTTTGAGCTAATTTTACTTATTTTTTTATTTTCGAAAAATTACTTTCATTGTGTTTTATTTGAGAATAATATTTATTGATGATTGAAAACAAAGCCTAGAAATGTTCGATATGTTTAATTCTATTATTATTGAAGTTGTAGGCAAAGGTTTCATTGATTTTAACTATTAATTAATTTATTGTAAAGTACAGATATCTGAGTTTTACTGATACTTGAATACTTTTAAATGTATATTATGTTTATTGGTAGTTATAAAAGTAGTCTTAAAAATTGGCAAGCGTTCTTCACCACAACACAATGTATGTTGTTTAACGAAATAAGTTAATAATTTAATCTCTCAGACTCTATTGTTTTAGTTGTTCTATTGTTTTAGAAAGTGAAGCCACATGTCTTAATTATGCCCGGATAATTGTTTTTGTCTTGCCTAGTCGTTGTGGGAATTATCTCTAAGATTTTCATATTTCCACTGCAAAGAAAATTCTACTCTAAGATTATAGGTATAAGTCATATTTTACAAAATCAGCTCAATATTTCCAAACTATAATAGCAATATAAGCAAGGTATTTTTTCTCTGCAATTTTAATAATCTTTCCATCGTCTACACCTGTATAACAATAACTAATATATCACCTTTACATATTTTACAATAGCGTTAAAATAATTCTACACGACGAAAATAGTGCTTTCTGCAATAAATGCTCAAACAAATAGAAGTTAATTGAAAGTTGTTATTGGCAATATGGATACCACTACAGTGACTTATAGAACTTAATAATTGATACAGATTGAATACACATACCACATCAATGAATGTTGTAAAAAGTTAATGGTGAAATACAGGGTATATCAAGACTGCTACCGAAAACGAAGCCAGATGGTAGTTTAAGCGACTTCAGAGTTCAGACACAATGCAACAGAAAAAGTTGCAAAAATAAGCGACAAATATTTTTTTGTTATTTTTTTCCTATGACCATATTTGGGTGGTAAATACATTTTTTTCTAAAATAATAGTGTGTACCCTTTTATTTATAAATTTAATCTAAGGTATAAAAGAGTTTGTAGTCACTAAAACTACCACCCGGCTTCGTTTTCGGTAGCAGTCTTGAGATATCCAGTATATTGAAAAGATGTTTTTTAGTCTGGGTTATACCATCCAATAGATTTGATACGCTATAGAAGGATAGATGAAGGCGTAATTGACGCACTGTGAAGATGGGTACTGACTGGTGTAATACGTAATTTAATATTCACAGCGATCATTTAAAATATGGCGAATGTTAAAATCGTTGGGAAAAAAATGATCGTGTTCGTTTCCACGTACTGACTTCAAGGATGCTCGCTTTGTAACATGTAATATAACACCGTAACACCGGTCAATACCCGCCTTGAGAGCTCGTTTTGGTGTTTGGATTTGGATACTTTATGCATCGATAAAAACGCGATTATTGAAAGCCTATCGATAAGGTTTACATGACAATATTCATACCGCTGACACGACAATAATTACGGTACTTTTACTAAATCGAGCAGCGACTTTTGCTAAAGAGTACAAAGATAATTTAATTAAGTTCGGGATGGCTTTTTACAAAAATATCTTATCGATACGCATTGATAGTATCAATGGAAACAAGTAATAACGATACTCGACTGGTAGCGACGTATCGATTTTGTATTCATTCAAAAAGTATTCAATTCCAAATTACCGTATGATCATGACAAAATGTATAACTAGATTAAATAAATGTGTGCCTATAATAGGTTTACGTGTCTAGATAGATAAAAAAAATGTTAAAACTAATATGGAATTGTATAATTAATTAACAGTGAATTGATAGATTGTTGAAGTTCTCAATATAACGAGCTTCTTGTAGATATGTGTGAGTTGTGACATATGATGTATTTTTGTCCCAATGTAGCTGTTGTATCTTCATCATGTATGTGAATTATTTATATTTATAAATCATACTTTATTATTTTAAATTTGAATTATTGGTACATCACCTGAGCTCACAATTTTATTATATTTTGTATAATTTTGTTCAGGCATTGTATATATCAAGTTGTAAAATGTGAATTTCTGTGTATTGTGCCTTTGGTAATGATAGGTTAAATGTTGTGCCTTTTATTTTCACGTCTACTTTGTATATTGTACCTGACGCTTTCGAGTAGATGCAAAGGACCTTTTCTAGAAAAATTGCTTTTACACCTTGGAACTTAGAATATTAGGCAATGTTTACAAGCAACAATGTGTTAGAGTTAAATTAGATATTGATGTTTCATATTTAACTGTAATAATAAGGGTACTTTTTTAACAAAATTATTTTTCATATTTTCAATGTTAATTACTGTTACTCCTAACAGTTTGATGCACTCTGCTTTATATAAAGGTAGCAACTTAGCAAGACAAATAATTGATGATCTTTATTCAATACTATAAACTGCTCTACACTGCTTATAAATCATAAGCCTGGCTAATATTTAATTATGGGGTGGTATTGATTATTATTTGAATAGTGCTTTTATTTTTAATCAACAAATGAAACTGCCATAATTATTTTACACAACGCCAAATGTAGTTTCTAATAATTTAATGAAAATACATTTCAAAACCATTATCTGTGCCACTATGGACTAATGTAACATTTTCTGATAATATTATGTATTTTAATAAAATGTATTGGAATATAAATTTAACTGTTTGGAAATTTGCACAATCTTCTCGTTAACACATATTTTCTATGCTCATAATGTAAATAATGGAAATTCTGATAACACTGAAATAATTAATAAAAAGGAATTGTAATGGTTTTGGATATTTTCCTTCTTGAATATAATAATCATGTATAGAGGCTACATAAGTACTTGCCCAGTGAATTGTATTTATTTTGCATTCCAGATGTTTGTGATATAAAAATCATGTTATTTCGTAAATAAAAGGATTGACACAAAGTTTGTTTTGTTTTTCTTCAGTAGCAAATCAAATTATTTTTCTATTCCAAGTTTATTAATTTTGTATCTCATATTGGTCCAATAATGTTGCCTATTGTAAGACACTTGCTGTGAAACAAGAGACTGGGTTACATTCCTGCACTGAAACAAATATTTGCATGACAAGCATTTTTTTCAGGTCTGGTTGATTGTGCATCCAAAAAATCTCTAGTAGTATCTGATACCCAGTGCTGAGAACTCAATCTTTATGTGGATCAGGAAATAGGACTATAATATGACTGTTGAATGTGCTTATTTATTATTCGACCATACTTTTTATAATTCCCCAGATTGTTACTATGATTGAATTGCATGTTACTTCTGCCTCTAGCTAGTTAGGACTCATTTAACACTAATTAATATGAATTGATAGAAATACTTGGCTATTGCTTAGAATGGAATTGTATAATATTTCAAATTTAGTGTTTAGCCTGAGGACCAGCTCATTGACATTATTGTTTCTCGTTTTATATCTGATGAATGCTCATTTGCAATGCTCACTTTCCATTGAAAGATATAGATCATAGAAATTCATAGAAGAGGTCTGGAAATAGAAAAAGTAATTTATTTGTCAAAAAAATAAGTGAATTGTATTTTTTAAAGGAATGTTTAATACATTAACTTTTCAACATTGAGTATAAAGTCCAATTTAATCACTAATTTCTAAAAGAAAAATGTTTTCACTGCTCAGAAAATCCTAACCTATAAAACTGTTGACACCATTGGTTGACACCTTATATTTATCATTGTTGTATCAGTTTTGAAGGGTTTACCACTGTTATTTTGTAAATAAATTCACATATATCTCCTCTTTTAAGTTTTTTAAAGGGAATTCACTTGATATCGATAATCACAACTGAAATAATAACCAAGCATGAGGTTTTTAATTTTTTATTGAAAGCTTACATACAAAGTTATTCCGTCTTGGCCGCCGCTGCTTTAGCTTTCTTAGCCTTGATCGGCCTCTGAGAGCGAAGGATGGCTGATGCACGACGGAGTGTAGCCTTGCACAAGTCAGTGCGGTAGTTGTTGGCTTTGAGCAACCTCTTCACTTTGAACAGGGATCTCCTCGCTCCAGCCTTGAACGGCCTGCGGACTAGGTTCTTCACGGGCTTGCGGGTAGCCTTAGCCTTCTTGTAGACAACAGTGAAGCCTTTCCTGTCTGGGTTCTCAACCACACCGACGGCTTTCTTGTGGATCAAGCCATTGTATTTGTAGGAGTTAAGGTTAGTTACATTGTTCGGCTCCTTGCTGAATGGCTTCTTGATGTTGCGCTTCTTCACCAGGAAGGCGTTGTTGTTGCGGATAATCATCCAGTTGAGATGGGACGACATTTTTGTAGTTTTATTCCAAAAACTACACCAAATACAACGTGCTCGCTACGTGTCCGTAGACAAAAAGGAAGATTATTTATTGTCTATGGTATCTATGATGTCAAAACGGGCTGTCATTATTATTTATGCACTGTGCGCAACTATTTTATTTTACCAAATCACATATTACCAAATCACATGTATCAATATATTATGTATTCCTCATTATATTAATAATTACAAATATATATATAAAGTTTTTTCAATTCTTGTAAACATTGTTGTCAGCATAAAAGAAAACATAATTCAGTATCTCAATCACAGACCAATATGAAAATCTCAATTAAAAATTTTAATACGTTATCAATAGCAGTGGCATATTATCTGGATAATATCACTGGAAACATGCTGGAAACTTTATTAATATGACTATGAACTATGACTTTTACGGACCTATAGTGGCTAGTGTACACTGCAAAGCCCACCAAAGACGGTGCATAAATTACGTCCTACTACGGCCTACTTGTAACGGTATTAATTACAAGTGATTTACACAGATTTACGTGGATTTACAACAAGTTGTGCTGTTTGATTATTCTTGAGCATGTTTTATGGCATTACATTCAAGCAGAATATACAGCTGGAGCCTTCACTTCCATAAATATTGCTTTGATGATGACCAGCAAGCAATGATGAAGTTAATAGGAGAAAATACGATATGTCTGAATTTGAATCCTATTGCGGCTAGTACACAATAATCAGTTCAGTTATCTTAATTTATACAATATCGAACGTATACATACATATTTTATAAACCTATTTTAGTTATCATATGTTTTGTTCTCTTTTGAACGATTTTTGAATTCGATTTGAACGAAGAAGACAAAAATTTAGATACCTAACATAGGTTTATAATCTATAAATATGATGAATATGACTTGAAAAACAAAATGCCCATTCCACTATAAAACTTCGAAGATTTTCTTGCCTCTATGAAACCTACTTTTTAGTATAGGGAAATTCGACTCGGGCCCGGAGTTCTTGGAGAAATGAACTTGAAATTCAAGAAAAACTATGATTTTGTCTTCGGCTCTGCTAACACAATGTAAAATGTGATGATAATTACTTTATTTTATAAAAATCTGTCACCCGGGATAAATCACGAAAATGTTTAAGGACAAACCATAAAACATACTATACCTAATAAATTTTACTTGGTATCGGGATTAAATATTTTTTATTCGATACTTTGAATGGACAGTCTTCTTTTTGCATAAGATTCATATTTCGTTGTATGTAAAACATTGCTTTTTAGCTATCGCCATTTGTACTTTTTTATTATGTATCATTGTTTCTTTTTATTGTTGTTGAATTAGGCCTTAGGCATCCTGAACCCAGACAAAGTCAGTATTATCTATTCATATGCTTGCTTTGATTTGATCGCACAAACTGAAATGTAACAGGGTCGTAACTATAATTAATAATTAAGTAATATTCTAATAAATATTTTTTTATATACTTCTCCATTGCGTACAGTGAACAATAGGTTTATTTCTCAGACTACATAAAGATAAACATTTTTAATATGGCAATACTGTCGTTATCTATGGATTTTACCGTTGTTTCTTTTCGTCCTTTTTTGGCAGTTTGCTTATGGTCTTATGTCAAATTCCAAACTAAACTTGTCTGGGACAATTTCGTGTTGGTTATTATATCTTTTTCTTAATTATATTTACAGTTTTACGTCGTATTAAATGTAGTTCGTTCTTAAAATTTGTATGTGATTTGTATAAGTGCCAAATTGATGTCTCGTTTTTATTGGTATTATGAATCAGGTTGATCAAAATATAAACAAAGATATGATCGATTCTGAGCTAATCGACGTGGAATCTTTGGATTTTTCTGATGACCAGACCTGGTGAGTGGTAGAATAAGTTTTTTTCTGCATTTAAAACGTGTTGGTCTGTCGGTGCACAGTTCGCAGCTACGGGGTCATCGTATGATGTCCGGTTGAAATGTCAGTTCTTGAATTCGAACGAGAGGCATTTAGCCCAATTAATAAATAAGTAGTAATATATCCAGTGAGGTCCGTGCGTTTGTAACGTTTTCACGACGCAGGTAATGTGGTGGGTGTCAGAAGATCGATGATTCACCTCCTTTGCTACATTGCTTTGGAAATATTATCACTCTTTAAAAATAAATATTACATTGCATTATGACTTTGTGACTACATATCAAACATAATATTTACCTTTTAAT
Organism: Hyles euphorbiae; assembly: GCA_023078785.2. Lineage (NCBI taxonomy): Eukaryota > Metazoa > Arthropoda > Insecta > Lepidoptera > Sphingidae > Hyles > Hyles euphorbiae. Next base: position 4,795,410 of record CM041042.1, read on the forward strand.
CTAATATTGATGGCTTAATTGTAGTGTAAGGTTATCATCATGTCTGTCTGTATCAGCTCATATACGTCCCACTGCAGGGCACGGGCCTCCTCTACAATCGAGAGTACGATTGAGAGTGGTTAGGCCATATAGTCCACCACGCTGGCCTAGTGCGGGTTGACGGACTTACATACCATAGAAATTTTATAAATCGCTATGGTATGCAGGTTTCCTCACGATGTTTTCCTTCACCGTTTTAGTGCGTGGTGATTGACTATCAATACACACATGACTCCGAAAAGTCAGAGGTGTGCCCTGGGATTCGAACCCGCGACCACCGTGAACATGTTGGCAGTCGCGTCTAGTCCGTTTGCCAACAGGCCACCACGCACTTATCATCATGTGACAACATGTAACTTGGATAATTAGCTAAAAACATTACATTTATTTGGACTACACCTTATTACTCATAGCAACTGTCAAGCTATTTGAACATTCACTTCCTAAATATTCACTAACAATGTTTGCATGTAAACATAGTTATCCTATGGTTTATTGTGAGTAATCATTTTTGCAGCCAAACTTCATTCTATTTATGTATAATAACTTTTTGTTTGTTTCCTTAAACATGTTCACACCTGATTTTATCAGTTGAAGATTTTAAAATGTTAATTATTTAGTTAATTGCTACAAAAAATGGATGTATAATATAAATATGTAAAATGCCTTAGGGGGCGTCCATAAATTACGTGAGGTGTTTTTTTTAATTTTCTGCACCTCCCTCCCCCCCTGGTGAGATGTCGTGAGATTTTATTCAACCCCCTCCCCCATCTCCCAATCTCACGTGAGATTTTTCAAAATGTGAGTTTCTTACGTAAACGTGTTGGATTGTTATTGTAAAAAGAAAAAAACAAATTTGCTTCATGCTTTTATTTACGACTAGTTATGACTAGTAATCAATGTCGCTGAGAGTTTAATTATAAGTGTAATAAAAATTTAACAATAGAATACTTAAATCGTAACTACTTAGATTAAAAAAGAGTATCTACTCTAATTCAGTCCATGGAGAATCATGCACGGTCTCAAGAGAGACTATTGGAACCAACATGTCCATATGATTTTCAGTAAAATCATCTGATCCTTCAACTTCGTTCTGATCTAGCCACTCTAAGCCATTAGCACTTGCACAAAGTAATTCATTAGCTCGTCTTGTGACAATCCGAATGAAATTATTTTCTATTGAACGAATTAGTGAATGATCTTTATCGTATTACGATTACGCTTAAGATTAAATCTTATGCATGTACAATCTGGATTAAATGGACCAAAATAGTATATATTTTTTTTGTTTCAATCAGAAAAAAAATTGCGTGATATTTGCCGAGACCCCCCCTCTCTCCAACGTAAGATTAGATGAGATTTGACTCGACCCCCTCCCCCCCTTAAACACCTCACGTAATTTATGGACGCCCCCTTATCAGTCATTTTCAAAATGCAATGAATATTGTTATCCTTGTAATCATGTGTTATTATTGCAATAAATATATTGGTTAGTTTTGTTATCCAAACAGACTTTCTTAGCATCTGCCGAGTCAAACTAACAATTAAAATGCAATTATTTCTAGAATCATACAAAATGCTGAGTAGATTGTTATCATATTGATTAGATAATATTGAATTTACATGCCTATTTGTGTCACATCCACTGCAGTTACAATTGCTTTATGACGATGTTGCTGTTATGACTAAATTATCTATATCTTGCACTTACACTTTAAGTTGTTTTGGTTTGCTAATGTAAAACTAATTCACTTATTAGTCTGATGTATTATGTATGGCATGGCTATCTAAGTATGTATGTAATTCAATTAATTAATTACATGCAAAATGTTGGGGAAAATGATATCCATTATTAATAAAGTCAATGGTTTAAATATTTATTCATTAATATGAATAAACCAAATATAATTGTGTTATAATATTTATGTTCTATATAATGAACTAACCCTACCTTCGCTAAGATGAAAAGTGTAACAAATGTTTAAAATTAACTAAGTGCTACATAAGGTTTATGTTCCCAAAGAAATATTTTAACATCCCATAGAAAGAATGGTATAAAAATAAACAAGGGAATAGCTGTCACAAAGTTTATTTATAGAGACAACAAGTTACTGTCCTATTTGAATTGCACTTTTTGCCCTATGATTAAAGACCGCTTAATAACTTGTATTACTATGGCTTATTTTTAGTTGAAAACATTATTAAGTAGTTCCTATCTTCTTTTTTAAATATTGTTTGCAGTTTTTGTATGATTACATAAATAGAACAAGAGATTCATTATGTTATAGTTTTATTACAAGGTACAGACATCTTTGTCTGATGTTTATGTAAATTATATTGTCAATTTAAAATGTCTTATTTACATAATACTTCCAGTCTTTAAAAATATAAGGGAACTACAGTTAATACATACCAACAAAAGTTTTACAGATTTTCCTTAGGTGTGTATGGTAACTGGCAACATGATCTTACAACCAGTGTTAAAGTAATTGAATAAAATACTGTTGTTAGCTATTGATAAGAAAATGACATTACAGCTTTGACTGTTTACTTACATATAAATGTAACAAGATTATTCAGCTATTTGATGGTTTTCTTCAAGACCAAATCATTAGAGATAGAATGATGATATAGATATTGTCAAAATAATAATTTTTAAACATTGTTTCGTAAATGTTTGGTAACTTAATATGACATATAGTAGTTTCAATGTGAAAGATGTAAAAAAATATTACAAGTAGTTAAGAAATTGACATTAGTTACAACTACCCAACCTGTATATATGTATGTGGGAATAGATGCTGAATGAAACGAAATGTAATGAGAGTGAGTGAAAGTATGAAAGAGTAAGAGTGAATGAATGTGGAGAATGAGTGAGCGAGGAGACAGTGAAAGGACTAATGGGAAGGAAGACGGTTAAAGTTAAAAGATGTATAAAATTAAAAGACGTATAAAGTCATTGTTAATTTATTGCTCTCCGCACACATACCCTACATGTATGTAGGATGACGGTAATAAAACTCCATTGTGTTAATTATTTAATTATTATTATCACGACACGTTATAATTAACGGATTAACGGTTTATCCGAATATCTGCGACAACTTGTTACTTTTATAGTAAACACGCGTATGTCTATGCTTCACCGCCGACTGCTGGATCTCGAATATCTTGTCTGCGGTTCGGAGGCGGTTTATATTGCAAACTGTCATGCTCCCACCCTTACTCTGACAGTGGGTAGTGAAATAGAACCACAACAGGGTTTCCTTTAATAAAGTTACTTCTGCAACTACCTGTACATTACTGACGGCCGATTTACAATTATTTAGCATATGAGCCTTACATAAGAACACCCCGACACGGCCATACTGACGAGCACACGTCCTCGTGTGCGTGTCTATATATCATCTGAAGACAAAGAAATCATTCGTTCGTTCATCCTGACTCAGTTCACATAATATAACAATTCGCAAAATGGTAATAATCATTATACAGTCTGGTCCGGAAAGCATTCCCTTCAGACAACCATTCAAGTGCGCAGATTGTTCCTTCAGTTTTAAAACTGGACCGAACTGTGCTAGACCGGGATAATTCCCCTTTAGCTTACACAAATTTCCTTTTTCTTTTCATAACTGGGCAGATCAGACTGTATTTTCTCTTTCTTTCACAGGTCTCAAAGAAACCCCTCAGTAATTATTAATTGTTAAATTACTTCTTGTGAACTGTGTCTATGAAAATGTTAACCTTACAAATCTTTCTTCCTAAATGCTATTGCCATTTAATGAACTCTTGGAATCAACTATAACTTAAATGAGCCTAGCTTGATTCTATGCTTCGGGAGTAATAAGAGTGCACGGGCACCTTGATGTTTGAACCATAAAGATGTACGAAACGTGACGTAGGTATAAACGTTTTAAAATTACCACCGGATCCAACGCGGCCCTGTCCTGAGAAGACCCGGCGAAACAAACTCAGCGGGCTTACTTTACCACTGGAAATAACGCGACACGACCCAGCTGTGAGTAGATCCAGCGAATCAAACTCAGTGGGCTTGTTTTTGGTCCAACTACTAAGTAGGTCTTAATACATTAAGAATTGATTTTGCTGCGCCGATCCAGCAGTTCGGATCGGCGCGGCGGGGCGTGCTCTGCACCTGCCGTCTGCATTTCTTTTCATCATAGAGTCCACGAAGTTTGTCTGGAACAATGCAATATCCCTTTTTGAGATTGGTATCTGTGTACCTTTGCTTTAAGGTTGTGTTTTCTTTAAGTAATCTATATTGTTGCGCACTTCGTCATATTTTCTTAAATTTCTCTACGAATTAACGAAAGTAAAATGGCAAAACCAAATTCAAACAAAAATGGAAAGATCTCACCAATTTGAAACACTCCTGTGAAGATGCAGATGTCTTGGAACTTCCAGGGCACACAGTCACAGCTCCATGTCACAGCTCCTGATAACAATTAATGGCCTAGGCAGGCAGATGAGTTGGTGTGTCACCTGATGGTAAGCAGTCACCGCAGCACATGGGCTATTTCAATACCAAGGGTGAAACTGAACAGATGCCCATCAATCTTTCTTGATTGATTCTAGTAGTAGGTTTATTTTTTTCGTATATCTCCTACATGTAGGTAGTTACAATTTGATAGTCATTGATATCAATGTTACACTAGATAAGACGTTCTTTGTGAGAAAATGTGTCCCACCTAGGTGCAGTGCATGTACCGCACACGAATCTTTCAAAAACGCGTAAGCGCCATGACATTCGCGGCGCTTTCGACCTTTTGGTCGCGAGAAAGCTACATCCTGAAAGCGATCTAGCGCTGCATGGTTATACTGTTTGGTCACACGAATAATTATTTGTTCAACGCTGCAGCGATTTAGTTTCAACTTTTACCAAAATCGAACGAGACATTTGTATGGGATAGTTTCTCTATACGAAGTAATTTTATCTAAATGTTGATAGTCATGTAATAGCCATAAATGGCAGTCACACATGAAAGACACACGGCAGCTACACACGTGAGTCACACATGACAGTCACATACGTGAACCACACATGACAGCCACATACGTGGGCCAAATATGACAATCACACACGAGAGTCACACACGACAGCTACACATAACAGTCACCAGTCATCATAATTTACCTCAAGTTATTAGTTATGGTACTCACGTCAGAATCTGCGCCAGCTGATGTCGATAACCAAGCGGTTGCGGCTACAACGTAGGACGATCCCGCTTCTGATGTAGGAATGACGGATATATAAAACTCCATTGTGTTAATTATTTAATTATTATTATCACGACACGTTATAATTAACGGATTAACGGTTTATCCGAATATCTGCGACAACTTGTTACTTTTATAGTAAACACGCGTATGTCTATGCTTCACCGCCGACTGCTGGATCTCGAATATCTTGTCTGCGGTTCGGAGGCGGTTTATATTGCAAACTGTCATGCTCCCACCCTTACTCTGACAGTGGGTAGTGAAATAGAACCACAACAGGGTTTCCTTTAATAAAGTTACTTCTGCAACTACCTGTACATTACTGACGGCCGATTTACAATTATTTAGCATATGAGCCTTACATAAGAACACCCCGACATGTATATGAGTAATATATGGGCAATGTAATAAATGTTGAAACTAAAGAATTTCATTATATCATTAGTGTAATAATTAAATATGTTGAGCGGCAACAAAATAGGATAAAACTATAAACATGAGCCACAATTGATTTTCCTCAATAATATTTTGTTTTTCCCAGGCTGTGTGTGGTGCCCCATGATTCCGGACAAAGTGTGGACATTGTAGACTGGAACTTGTCCTGTGACTGGCCCAACAATGAGGACAATGACTACCTCGCACTCGAGAAAGAGTTGTACACGGTGCTCGACAACATACTTAAAAGTAAGTCATTTACATTTTTTAATTTAAAGTTCCATATTTGAAGAAATGTATAGAGTGATTCTATGACAAAAAATACCCAATACTACAGTGGACCCAGCCATTATTAAAAAGAAGAAGATTCTGTGGCAAAAAAATATCATTTTTTATGAATATGCCATAATATGGAAATAATAGTATGTAAGTGAATGTAGTGGACTATCAATGCTATTTATTGAGTAATGAAGGTAATGTTACAGATTTCATAAGACTCTTTACAGTTTTATGGGGCAATATTTTTAAAGTTTATTTATAGTGGAACAAGATATGTGTATTGTGTACATAATAAAGTATAAGACAGATATACAGATTTCGTATATATTCGGAGATTATATGCAGAGTATCAAGAAGTGCAAATCGCGCTAAAATGAATATTAAATTAACTTAATTTATAGATTTCGTCGAAAATATCTTTAATTTTATTAAACTTGAAATAATACAAGCAAGAAAATAGTTGCGAGGGACGACTAATTTCAGTAACGCTTCATTAGAGATTTACTGGAGCGCGCGCACCACTTACGTCGGAACACTACGCGCTTTCCGCCCTTCCATTTTGAAAAATAACATGTCATAAATGAGTGTAATGTATTTTAGTTGACCTTAAGCATGATAAACGATTCCAGTCAATCAATCAAGTCATTAAACAAAGGATGTGATCATAAACTGGCAGGCGGAGTGCACTCAACAGCTCGCTAGCCGATCTAATGCGTTTCACGGTTCATATGTTACGTTCACATTTGATTTTGATTGTATTTTATTTCTATTGAAATGAATCTTTATGTGAATTCGGTTTATAGCCTGTATTTTTACGCTCGATTAGGAATTTTACAATCCGATTTTGAGTATCGCTTTCCTGAGTAAAAAAGTACTCAAAAGCAAAAGAAAATGTTCATTAAATATATTAAAAACCTCATTAATCTATATTAATAACCTAATAAAATGTAAGTTATAGACTTAAGAAATTTAAAAAGTTACCTACAAGGAAAATATATAAATAGACTATAAAAATTTAGGTCGTAATTTGCTGATCCGAAGTCCGAAATATATGTTTCAGCGCATCAACAAATCCATTATAATGATTTGAACGTACACGCTCAAGTTTTTCACTGAAATTCAGTTAACCAACCAGTTGTAGATCTTGCAAACGTTTTGCCACACTGCTCGCCCGATAAGTTTGTGAAAGAGATCCACTGTTTCAGTTCAGTTGAGTAGTTTGTTAGTTATTAAACTTTGGTTTGGTTTTAAATAACTAGATTTCATCCGCGACATGTGAAATATATCCCAAAGGAACTATGGAATTTCGAAGGCTGAAAAGTAGCCCCTGTTAATATTATTCTTCTCATACAAACATAGGTTCCGAGTTCAGAACTCCTTTAAACTATGCGCGATAATTTAGCCGCTCATTATAACAGACCACAAACGCATCTATTAGATGAAACTCATACTAAGATGGTATGAAAGCAAACACATATTCCGGCATGTTCATATTGTTAGTGTGCCGTTTGTTCCGGTCATTCGATTTCCTGTGGGGGAGTCTTCATTACAGCTACAATGACTGTCGCGTAACCCTGACCTTGTTACTATTTGTGAAGTAAAAATATATAATTAATGACTATGGGTTTCCACTATTTATGATACATCGCTAGCCGCAGGGGGATAACTCTATAAAAACGTTACGAACTTCGAATGTTCGGATGTTAACATCCGGAGTAAGATATAAGATATATTCTCTATTATACTTATCATTTTCTGCGAACTTATTCTATGGTTGCGATGTATGATAGAGAAATCCAACATTTGTGGAGTACTGGCACATTAGTAACGTTTTACGTACGGCGGCATCCGAATACTCGAAGTTCGTATGGTTTTTTGAAACCACATGTATTTAAAAAAATTACACATTAATGACTTTACAATAAGAATGAAAACCTATTTAACAAAAAAAAAAATATCGACGTGTTTCATGATATAAAATTCACTGGCAACCATTTTATCATTGCAATTTGCAGAGCCCTTTGGTCCACTGTTCTATAGGACTTACTGCATTAAATACGAGTTAAATAACAGAATATAATCAAATAACTGTTGTTCTAATTGAAAAGAAAATCGAAATAGGTTTCCACTTAGTCCCATATAAAAATTTGACTCAAATATAGCCCCTTGCAGTTCAAGTATTAGACCAGGAGCCAGTGACAGATTCTCATGACCAAGTTCCTCCCAATCGAAAATTCGTGAAATGCATTAGGGACTTAATACTATGAATACTCCCGACCGTCAGCTGCGACTCCGTGGGTGGGGCGGGCAGTGGCAGCCTCCCACGCATGGAGAAAAAAAAAGTTTTTTCAGTCATTTCCTCCCATTTGAAATTTTGTCAGTTTATAGTTAACCTAGTATTTTGAAGGAAAAACAAAGTCAGCTGGCCATAACATGGTGGATTATACGTCAGCTGACTGCTTGAACATGAAAATAAAATATATTTATTCAATGATTTCCTCTCAACTAAAAACTTACTTGGTGATCGTTTATATACTACTATGAATGAAAATTAATGTCAGCTGGCTGTATCTCAGTGGAAAGTTTGTCAGCTGGTACCTTGAAATGTGTAACGCAGCAGCATCTATCACCTACTGAATCTTATCAGCTGACGACTTTTCCCTTGACTTATAGCTAGCTGATTTCTTTCATTATTTACCAGAGTATGTTAACAATCCTCTTATAAATTTTCGTCCGGGAGGAAATAACATTTCTTAAGTTATTCGTCAGTGTGCTTGATTTGACTGTTTTGATAACAAATATGAAAGTTTGATAACGGAGGAAATGTTGGTAAGACTAAATTGATTAATGAATAATTAATATTGTAGCATATTTTTTAATTAATTAACTTTTATTTTCATGAGTTGCTTAAAAATAGCAATGAAAATCAATCATTTTCATTCTCGCTTTGGCTTGAGTCGCTTTCATCTCTCTCTGATTCATAGGGAAATTAATAACTTATACAAATAAAAAACGATTAATTTAGTTTTTATTTTAAAAATATACGAAATAAAAACTAATCCGTGGTTTATTTAGTTTAGTTACAATTAAAATCACCTTAACTAACTTAATTTACTTTTCTAAAGACATCGTAGACCATCCTTCTCTCTTGTCTTCTTAAAGTTGGCCGCCGAGCCATGTTATTCGCAGAAAAACAAATTACGTGTAGGTGTAGGAGTACGAAAAGAGACTATGCGCATGCGCGCCGGTGTTTGAGCCGCATTCCCCGCGTGGCAACTCATACCGCACTTCAGTTGGGACTCGAACATTAGTCACTGCGCATTCAATGTCATAGTTCAACTTATGCGCCGGGGCTTTACGCAGTTATGGGTAAAACATCCCCTCCAAGTGTACCTTTTGCTATAACATCGCCTCTGGAGAATATACTTCTAATCCAAAATCTAGCTGCATTATATAAAGAAAAAATAACTTAAGAAATGTTATTTCCTCCCGGACGTAAATTTATAAGAGGATTGTTAACATACTCTGGTAAATAATGAAAGAAATCAGCTAGCTATAAGTCAAGGGAAAAGTCGTCAGCTGATAAGATTCAGTAGGTGATAGATGCTGCTGCATTACACATTTCAAGGTACCAGCTGACAAACTTTCCACTGAGATACAGCCAGCTGACATTAATTTTCATTCATAGTAGTATATAAACGATCACCAAGTAAATTTTTAGTTGAGAGGAAATCACTGAGACTGCCTCGGTGGCGTAGTTGTACTACGGTACGGTTACAAAGCTGAGGTCTCGGGTTCGAATCCCGGGTTGGGCAAAGTGATATTGGATTTTTCTATTCAGTATCAGCCCAGAGTCAGGAATTTGTGCCCGATATGGCGATAGGCTCGCCACCTATCACATTGTGGGACGGAACATACAAGGCGAAATGTGGGTGCCCTGGCACCTCTGCCTACCCCTTCTGGGAACAAGGCGTGAGTTTATGTATGTATGTATGTACGAGAGGAAATCATTGAATAAATATATTTTTTTATTTCATGTTCAAGCAGTCAGCTGACGTATAATCCACCATGTTATGGCCAGCTGACTTTGTTTTTCCTTCAAAATACTAGGTTAACTATAATCTGACAAAATTTCAAATGGGAGGAAATGACTGAAAAAACTTTTTTTTTCTCCATGCGTGGGAGGCTGCCACTGCCCGCCCCACCCACGGAGTCGCAGCTGACGGTCGCGGGTATTCATAGTATAAGTCCCTAATGCATTTTACGAAGTTTCGCTCGAGAGGAAATAATTGACCGAAATTGTACCTGGCTCCAGGACCATATAGTCGATCTGTTTCCCACATTTTTTTCTTCAAACGCTTATAAAATCAGTGTTGACACGTGACATGGCATAGCTATAAGCCATTCGTTCTGTATTCCTTCATTCATGTCCACATAAAGTTCTTTGAAGTGTGTTGAGAGCTGAGTTGTGTTCGCGGGTTGTAAATCTTAACTGTGTCAGGGCGGGATTGAGACAGAAGTTATGTGGGCTATTGAGTCCCAGTTTTAAAATATCCGTGGATTAAGTAGGTATACGAGGTAAAACTACATAAATAAATAATTCCGTTAAAATTCTTAATAGAAACAAGTGAAAAAAGTATAAAAAAATCCTCAATAATACATATTTTTATCCTAGACCAGCAAAGTTACTGCACTCCACATAATAAATGCGATACCGCTCTAAAACAATGACCATTTATATTAAAAACCAAAATTGTTGCACCTAGAGTATAATTGGTAGAAATTAACATTTGACAAATAAGTAGAACTGGATAGAAAACATTAATGAAGAAAAAAAGGGCCTCGAGACCCGCATCCGAAAGTCGTAATTTAATCCGGCCCTGACACCGGAGAATCTGTTTATAGACTGACTTATCTCAATTAAATCAGTCAGATCTTTAATCTTTGTCATGGCAGAGGACGGTTACAACACCCAATTAACGTACAAATAATCGTATAAGCTAAAGCTCGAACCGGTTTATAAAATACTAGCGGTCCGGCCCGGCTTCACCCGGGTTAAGATAGTTTTTAACTCCAGTCCACACCAGAAATATATTATTTACGCGAATTAATTGTTTTATATTTAAACTTACTGCCGTCCAGTATACTGATTTTCCCGTCGCGTCCCCTTACATCCTATCCTATGTCGTAAGGCATGTGTTGTAGCTACGAACTCATTTGTAAATAGGAAGTTTAATTTGAATATTTAGATTCCTCTAAATATTCAAATTTTACTTTGAACTAGGATTAAACATATCAATCCATCATCTACATCCATACCAAATTTCATCGAAATTGGTCCAGGCGTTAAAATGTTATGAAGTAAAAAAACACACAAATTTTCGCCTCTATAATATTAGTAGGATGTATTTTTTTCTATTTATACACATAACATAAACGTAAACATGGATGTAACGTTACTCAATAGTTTTACAAGGACACGTAATTTTTGCAAACATATTTGTGTACACTGAACATCTTGTCAAACAACTCGAAAATGGTTTACACATTGTCTTTGGAATTGTTATAAGTATGGCTTAAATGGAATGCTGTTTGAATAGTATTAAGGACCTTTTTATTTTGGTCATGACTCAAAACTTTATGGCATATCCGGTAAAGTTATTTGTGTTGCAAATCCATATATTGCAGATGACGTCATCAAGGCTGCAATGTTGCTATAAACTTTTAACTGCATTCGTATACATTTTTAGTTAATTTCATATTACGCTAACTGTTCTTCAGAAAATTTTGGAATTTATTTTAAATACTTTTATAGTGGTAATTTTTCAAGTGGGGGTCGGAACATACTAGAAAATTCCATAAAATAATTGCAATTACGCCTTACTGTCTCTAAAACTTCTAATTAACCTTTCAAAAGTGGCCGTAAACAGTAAGTAAGTAAAAATGAAAATCATCTACCAACGATTTATCACCGAATTTAATCGGAGATGAAAAGTAAACATTAATCTCTCAGAATCCACCATCCAATGTGCACACGAGTGTATTTCAGTCAAAGATGTATTAAAATCTCGGTAGGTTATCTAAATATTACTATTATGTTAATGGAAACTGCAAGTGACAAACATTCAATGTCAACACAGCAATCATACAATTACGACGTGCCCGTTTATGACTATGACAGAGAGGAAATTATTGATACCAACACTCGAAGGATATCTCCCTGATATGATTTTATTGCGATTCAATTAAAATTGACAAGCGAATGTGCTATTATTTTAAGTGCTTAAATTGATGTCATGTAGTTGACGAGTTATAATGATGTATGATATAGGACGTGATAATTGAAAAGGTGCTGAGTCTGTAGTTCAAAGAGCTCTGTATCCAATTAGTATTTTAATTAAAAATCTCCTTTTTTCCGTTCGAAACTAGGTCAAAACCTAGAAGTGTATCAGAGCTATAAATATATGATATAGGTATCTTTATAATTGACACGTTTTGATTAACAAATGATAAAGTAAACAGCTACTTTCAATTAATGAAAGTAGTTTCTAGTGCAATTCTAATCAAAATTACCGCATGTAAGAATAGCATTGACTATTTCCAAGGTAATACATTTTAAAATTGTTAATGTCGAGATAACATCACCATTCACCTCAAATCTTAAGAACTAGGATAAAACTTTACTGCTATTACGCGTAGTAATATGATTGTACATTCCCACTGTATTGAATCAAACGATGGGTCTGACAGACAGCCCTCTCGGCTCAGTTAGTTAGACGCTGGCAGTGAAATGTGAAGTCGCTGGTTCGATTCGCGCACCGAGACAAATATTTGTGTGAACCACTGGTGTTTGTTTCGGGTCTGGATGTTTATGATACCGAAAAAGTCTCGTAGTGCCTGATACCCACGACACAAGACTTAATGTGGGATCAACACTACATATGTGACTGTGGGGTGTAATTATTTATTCACTGATCGTCAGAAAATTCAATCTACAAATCTTTAATTGAGCCAACTTTATAGACAAATAATCGAGTTCTCTTACATAAAATGGGGTGGTGCCAGTGTTCAGTGACACAGTGATACAGACCGATACAGATAGGTTACACACGACTTACTTGACGTCAGCAGATGTTGCCTAATGCCTCCTCTATGCGTCAATAGATGCATCTGCACACGTCGTTTTCGGACGGGTGTTGCGATCGTCATGTGGAACGCAATGTTTAAATGAAATAATCATAATAATTATTATAATCTAATAAATGACGCAAACTGTGCGTTCTACTTGACTATCGCAACATCCTTAAGAAGACGACGGCTGCATATACGTCTGTTGTCTGGTAGAGGAGGCATAAGGCGCAGATAAGTTCATAACGATCGAGCACGCCGCGAAATAGCGCGATAACACATGAAAAACTTTGCCAGCTAGTTTTCACTCAAACCGCGATAGTTGAGCAAAAAGGAATTCCGAGTTAATTGATAAATTGCTAACGGCAGGAAGCAATCGGCTGGCTGCCGCACGAACGTTTTCCCATAACAGATGCGTCCTCATTTGCCACACGTAATCTTCCTTCACTTATGTTTGTTTTTGCTATTGATACTTGTGTAAGTACCTTTTTATGGCAGTTTACACATACGGAAACTGTGTTTGACGCAGATCACATATCAAGTATCGAGAGCAATCAATATACTTGCGTAGTTTCCACTCGAAATAAAACAAATTTGAACGCCTCATTGAGCAACAGAAAAGTTCGCAGGCTCAGTCTATATTTTTTTGTTTACGTACAAAACTTTCTTTCATACCATTTGAACGAGCACTTAGACAAGCGGGAATAATTGTGGTACGGTTACCATTACCGGTGTAATTCTAAATTTGTTTCTAACTTTTCCTTTTTTTTTCTTTCTGATTAATTTCGATTCAGGTTAAGGACAAGCTAGTGTCTCTGAGAGACTCGCCGAGCTATGGTGTTCGTTCTTTACGTGCCATTGTTGAACCTGGCTGACAGGAGTTGTAGTGGCGGGAGTCTGTAACCCGTAATATACAGGTTCTCTCTAATGGACCGATCCGTGCCGTTAGTATTAAAAGGTATATTACAATAATTATAAATGTGTTCTAGTCTATGTTCGTCAGTAAACATTCTGGTCATGTCATTATGATGATCAAGCAGATCACTTATGAATTAATTCAGTGTACCAATAAATCCTGTTTCAAAAGTGTCTTACCTATAACGTAGGCGTTATTGTATATCTCCAAAAGCATGTTCAAATTCAACTATTGTCTTTTCGTTTTTATTTTCTGCAAAATTTCCTATTGAAGTAAGTCGATCTACATTTTGTGTTCTATCTTGAAGTTTGAAGTTTTAACTGTAGTTTGAAAGCAGACTTGTGATTTGGAATTGTCGACACTTTTCCTTCCTTCTACATATAACCACAGTTTAAATCTTTATATCTGACATAAGAACTTCGTATTTCGTAGTTGCTAATAATTTACAATCCTCTGTGGGCGGCAAACTGTGATACTATGCAAGTTCAATCGTAGCACTAAGACAAATGTTTAGTGTCTTAACAAATGATACTTTCTCGTGTGGGTGTTGTAGAACAAAACGTCCTTAGTAATTCTGATACTATTACTAAAAGTAGAAATATTCAGAACATAAAGAGCTGACAAAAACGCATATTTATGCACATTGCAACTTCCAAAAAATACGCATTTTTAATCAACATTTTTAGTTGGTAGAATGTTCCTATCCTCGGATGGAAAGGACTAAAAAAATGCTGGAGAGCCTGTCATCATATGTCGCGTTTTGTTTTACTGTGCCTGTGGATATTTTATTTCAACTAGACCGGCTTAAATCTGGATTTTAATGCATCAAGTGTATTGTAGTCTTTTTTGATCATACTTGTATAAAAATGTGAAAAAAACATTATTTGGGTAGCTTAGAGATATTTGAATTCCATTTGCTACCCTATGGTATACTGGATTCAGATTGTTAGTTGATGTATAGTTTTCATTAGGTTTTTAATTCAATCTAATTACACAGTTTGTAATTGAATAACACCATTACATTCGATATAAATAGATCATACTATGGAATTGCAACTTAATGTTTGAAGTATTTATATTGGAATATATAATTTGTATGTTGAAATCATCCTAGCAAGGAAAACTACGCGTTGCAATGATATTCCTTATGTGTGTGACAGTGTGACGTACTCACACGTACAGCTTCAATATAGATCATGGTTAACTCGTGGGCGAAGTTAATAGATGCCGTTTTGACGAGTGCAGTATTTAAAATTGTTTGTATGAACATTTATGGAGATTAGTTCATCGATCTACTTGGACGTCATAAGGGTAAACTTTAATTTTTTTTACTTTTTACAACTTTGAATTTACTGTTTTGATATTTGATATCAAACAAATTAGTTATAGGAAAAGATTTGGGGATGAGAGGACATATTTATGTAATTTAACGGTACGCAATTTTTGAATGATCAACGCAACTATTACTCCATTTGTACACATAGTTAATTTATCATACTGTTACTTCTGATTTGTTATTAATTTAAGCAGAGATTCAATCCGACACCATTTCAAGCAGAAAGAACAATTTTATCTTCTAAATGCTTTGAACAACCACTAAAAGTCTTACTAGATCGAGCTTTCAATTGACTAAAGGTTTGCCAATACCAAATAACCGTATCTTTGCTACTTTAGTAGTCGATTTAAAAAGGACCATTGTGTGTACGTGCCCACGACTGCGTGAGCATTTATTTTGCACAACAAAATAATCTCCTTTATCCGATAATTCGTTCTCAAATTGTACAATACGATATGGATGCCGATAAAACAATTACGTTTTACGCTAAATTTGTTTTATGGGCATTACGTAGTAGCAATAAATGTTATCACCTTATTGTATCTAGAAAGTCATGTAATATATTTCGATGTTCTTCAAAGACTTGTAAGAACACAAGGAATTAATAATTCAACGTCCTCGTCATGGTAATCTTTCATTCAAATATTAGTCATAATAATTCCAAACCAGAATAGGACTTTGAAAATCGCGCGGAACTTCACTCACGGAAGCGGATGCAGAGGGTATTGCACTGCCAGTTAGAGGAGAGAAAAAAGTGCATTTACAAAGCGAACAATGGATGGTAAATGAAGGCCATTAAGCCCGGCGAATGTTTCTGTCGCATCGCAATGAAAGATGCATCAACATAGAATAGGGTCAAGTTTGACGAGCGCTTGCATAGTAATACAGAAAGCTGTCTTTACGACAAGGTCCATTATGAGGGACGGCTCGCTAATAACTATCATTAGATAGAGATGTCAATACTGCATGGTCTATGTAATCAACTTTTCATGTCTAGTTTGGAGGAGAAATTTTAATAGATTGTGTGACGATGTTGGAAACCCGTCATGTCATTGAGGCACGCAAGTGTAGCCATTCGGGTTCGGACACTGTTTTGAACAGACTTCTTAATTGTGTTGATCGATGGAAACTTATCATTCGGTGCTTTGTAGTCCATTGGTCGTACTAGTAAATAAAATGATAACTTATGAATACATGTCCAATATAATCTACATAATTTAATTTATATTTATGGGATGTAATCATACCATAATCTAGTTGGAAGACATAAAACACATAAAGTGAATTATTCACGCTCAAAATACGATTTCACTAATTCATCAATCATCATTTACCAACCAATGAAAAACTGTTTGATCATTTCGTACAATTACAAATAACATGTTTTTCCGTTAACTAGTATTATATAAGCTGTTATTTGAACCCGTCAATCACACTTGAATTATATTGGCAAAAGCGTAAACAATATTGAATCGTCCGTGCAATAACTGTCGACGGTATTGTAACATTGGCACTCACTCGACGATTAGCATGCGAAACTTGTATAATAAAAAGTTTCACTTTCGATTCAACGGACACATCGTATACATTAAATAATACTATCACATTTATCTGTTTTGGACATTTTAGATTTATTATTTTATTTTATTGAATAATAACCTTTAAGATTAATATAAGATAGATAATATAAGATTTAAGATTTTTGTAGCTACATAATTGTATTTACTACTTACTACATTTTATTGACAAATACTCTTTTGGTACTTTCAGTTTTTATATTTTCTCCTACATTATACTAGTAGCTATAAGTATCTTTAAAAACAAATAAAATATGGTTCTGCTTCGTCTGTGCCATGAAGGACATTTCAGTAATTTACTAATATCATCTTATAATAGCATCTTTGTTTTAATTTAATGATCGTTTGGTTGAGCTAATTTCCTGTTACATTATTAAGAGACCGTAGGAATTGTACATTTTTCTTTCCTTTATTTTGTGATGCGATTTTTACCTGTTTTTTTGCTATTTAAGCTTAGTTGACACATTAGATAAGCTGCTAGTACTATTTCAAGGATGAATAAGACGTGTTTATTATAAATAAATATATTTTCCTTTTGTAACCGGATTCCAGGCCAATTTCATTAGTTCTGATGAGAGACTGGATTATAAACATACCCCATTGTCATGGATCGTCGAATATTCCGTCAAAAATCTACTGATTATGCATATGATTACTACATTTTTCAGTAGATACCCCTTTGATTAGTGTAAAATGAATATTTTCTTTCCGTCCACATATACTAACAAAAATTTCGTTATGCTGGTCATATCTATACGTAAACCGCATGTTTTGCAAAGCGCGCTAACCCGCTCATTATTAAAGACTATAATTTAAGGTTGAATAAATACGCAATTAACTAATTTTATGCTTATTTAGTAACAAAAAATTCAGCACTCTTATCTATCCATATGTTGCATATTTCACTAGTTTTCAATGGTTTTCGTGCATATTTTACGCATGCGTCGTGCATATTTGCATGCATATTTTAGGCTTTTTATTTTGCATATAATTCCTTCCCTGGTTGTGATTATTGCACTGTCGAAGAAGTATTGTTGACCAGCAAACAATTTCTTAACATTGTACTTCCCGAAAGTCTCGATTGCATTGGCATATTATTGGCGGAATGGCCTAATTACTATAAAGGTACATATCATATCATCAACTCTTGAATTGATTTCAAATCCTAAGACTCGTAGTATGGTCAACAACACGATCTATTTGGATAGAAAATGTAAATGCCATACAGCGCTATGACCTTCTAAGAATCTCGGACATACATTAACCACCAAAAGTCATAAAGCAACAGAGCAGTTCTCTCATTACGGTGTCATTTGTGATAGGTGTGTAATTTTGGTTCGATATAATAACAAGTTGACTCTCAACTTTCACGTCTCCAGCCATTTTGGGTTACACTGCCAAATCTTGTGTATGAATCTTAAGAATATTTCCTGTGCTTTCACTTTCAAGACGAGCATTAGCGAATTTTTTTTTGTTTTTGTTTATCAAAAGTATTTTGTGCCCCACCAACCTCGTTACCGCAGACATTGCCAAAAAGATTAACAGAAATTAAATGGAATGTCTCGAACGAAAAGTGGATGTCGGAAACATCTCAATAATTTCTTATTATGATGATCAAAAGAATAAAATATTTGTCTGGCGTCATTATTAGGGGGAGTGTGTAATATCCGAGTGAGTACTGAGAAATGGTCAATAAAGGGACAGATAATGCATATTTGTGGCTGCAATAAGGGGAAATAGGATCTCATTTCAATGTTAACGTCCTTTATATCCCATGTGTAATCTATTACAAGAACCTATTATTTGGTATTTATTACTTTTCAAAATAATCATTTTAAAGAATCCATATTTATTTTTAGCTGTGGTGGCTTCCATAGGCACCCAGAGAACGTTCTTTGGATGACTATTGAATAGAATTGAAATAAAAATACTTATTTATAGCCTAGTATTGTGTCGTGGACGGTAGTTTCATTAATATCACACAGTTACTGTCTACCATTAGGAATTTGCCCTCGTCTGATACAACGTAGGCTTTCCACAGACATGAAACAGAATATCTGTAGTATGTTAAGTTGCGGACACTACGCACGCCGGTTGGAGACGTATACATGTTGCGGTTGGAGAAAGTGCCCTTTGTGACCTAATTTCATCGTCGATGCTATGTGTGGCATGTAATCCTTCATGTGAGAGCTCGTGTTTACTTGTTTTTATCAGACTAGCGATATCTTCTCGGAAATAAATGTCTATTTTAGAATTGACTGCTTTGAGTATGGGAATCTTTAATTTTTGTGTGGATTTAGATCAGGGGCCCTACTATATTCATCTGAAACGAAGTTCGAAACTTTGGACGATCGAAGTTTTACGAATGTATCTACTCTGTAAAAGTTCGAATTTGTATAACGTACATCGTAACCATAAGTCTATCAACTACAAGTCAATAACGACCATAAGTATGTACATTCGTGATTCGTATCGTATATAAACTTCGATCATCCGAAATTTCGAACTTCGTTTCGCATGAATATAGTAGGGCGCCAAGTACTAGGTTCGAAGTAGTTACTTTAATTTTACTTAATTTTCTCTCTTCGCTTTCTATGATCTTATTTTCGAAAATATAAATATTTTTGGTAATATTTTCAATTTCGAAAATTCTTCACAAAGACAACTCGAAGTCATAGCTTCCGTTTTCACCATATTATAGTGTTAAAAATCTACCACTTATAAGGCCCTACTCACACTTCCTAGCGTCCATATGACTAGTCATCCGGTTCACTTTATAGCAATGTATAGATGGAGACCCGTTAATGATTTCGCAGTCGGCCCACGTATCGCTGTAACATAATAACAACTGTCGCCAGGGTTTCCTGACTGCCACACTCGGCAGACCCAATACATTATTGTATGTTGATTTTGATTGATAGGATGTAAGTATGGAGAAGGACGACGGTTTCTAATCCAAAATACATGTCCAGTAAACAATAACTTAATAAATAATAAAGTCACCAACATTTTTTAGTGATGGCTCAATGCAGTAATGTGTAAATATTTGTTACGTCAATAATATTTTGATGCAAAAGCGTGAAAGAGGTAATAGGATTAATTATCGCCATGTTACATACAACATCTAATCGCGGTAGATCAAGTGTATCGAACCAATAAAATAACATAACCAGCAAAGTAAAAAATGAAGACTAAATTATTTGTATAATTAATCATTAAAGAATATAATATCATGATACAAATAAACCAAGATTTTGACGTCACACATTGATATAATTTCCCTGTAACTTTTCCCCCTCTTATGATGATTACATCATCATATACCAACTTATTAGCACATTGTTTATCTTATACGAAACAAAGCAAAGAAACATACAGATCATTGAAAGTCAATAGACAGCAAACCTTTCGATGTATTGAATAATGATTTACGATTACGAACGCCAGAACTAAAACTACTACTAGGACAATCAGTTGATGAAGCAATAAATATTTGATACATAAATAAACCAGAGAAGTGGTACAGTAATAAAAGAAAAGTCGTAACAGCCAGATCTGAAAATAGATTAAGAACTGACCTTTATAAATGATTAAAAACTAAATCTAGTACGTAGGTGAGCGATAAAGATCGACGGTAATGTTATAGACACAGTCTGGAGTAAACCCGTGAATCAGAAGAAAACACAAAATGGATGCCTGACTCATATTTTATTACATTTTTATCCTGACTCAATGAAATATATTGAGTTAGTTCGTGAAAGTTTTCGGGTTAAGTACAGTTTGAATATAAACGATAACTGCCTGTCTCAATCGCTATGTTAGCCTTCGATATTGGATGTATCCTGGCCTCTCCCTATACGTGATTCATTGAAATGAGTCATCACTGTTTCAGTTGTTAACCTAGCTGTAAGAAGGCTGGAAGTTTTCAAACTCACGTTTTTTTTTATTTCTTTTGACAATGCTATATTTTCTGGGTTGTTCTGCTTTTGTACATAATTTCCGTTATTTCATCTAGTCTTTAGTGTTCTTGGTTGTTAGACCCTCGGCCTTTATATTACTCTAATTTTTCTTTAGATAATATGCTGGAGGTAACTTAACTTGTTCACCCAACGGTGCATATAACAATGTAACGCGCATGGTCATGTTTTTGTGTTTGATCGCGACTATCCGCATTTCAACGCTGACAATGCGTTGCGAATTAATTTCAACGCTTTTATTTAGTTACCGGTAAAATTCCCGATTCGTCACATTGTAAAAGGGACCGTGCGTTGGTGTGATATGGTCTCTTACACATTGAACCTCAATTGTTTGATAATCTAGAGCTTTGCGTTGCTATTTTTAATGGGTTTGTTGAACTTTTTTTCTCGATCTTCTTCCTAGTGATATTGATTATGTTTTTATTATGATATGGTCTTAGTTTAGTAATAGACCGTTTATATCATCTGTGAAAATATTGTATGGGAATCCCGTTTTTAGACAGAGTATCTGTAGTATATGATAACTCGGTGCTGACCAAAATAGAAACCTCAACTCGAAACTCATATTTAAATGGGTTAAACTGAGTTAAATTCAGCTAGTTGAGTGACGATTTGCGAAAGGTCGCTGGCAGATGCTGGATGCGAAAAACTGAAGACAGGGTGAAATGGTCGCAATTTGGAGGAGGCCTTTGTCCAGCAGTGGACATTAATACAGACTGATGATGATGATAATGATGAAGTTAATGTACTAATTATAACACAATTCAACTAAATCCTTTTGTTACAGATGAAGTCCTCGCGGTGCCGGACAAACACAAATTCGACTCTCGGACATACGTCAAGCCCAAAAAGAGGGTCCAAAGGCCAAGCATACAAAACATTGTCGAAGTTGTGTCCAACCCACCTTCGATGTCGCCGCACCCGTCTCTCACCACATCGGGCAACAAATATTTGACATACAACAAGTACAGCATGCCGTTGGGACCAATCAGTCCAATGTTGAGGTTGAAGACCTTTAATGTGGATGCTAATACGGATAACAGTACTGTGGTCAAGGAATATGCCATGAAGAGACGGAGTTTGGTGCAAGATGATGATCCGCAGGTTAGTGTTTTAATATTTCTTGGATGTATTGAAACCTGTGATAGGAAATCTTAAAATTATGTAATAGCTGATTTAATTGGAGATAAGATAGGTAAAAATAGAATATGGATGAATGGAACTGAAGTCGTTTTGGTGGTATTACTATGACTTTTAGCTATTGTCGTGCAGCAATAGTCTCTGAACTAATCAAGCTATTGAATAATCCCATAGATACCGAGAAAATGCGGACTGTGTTAGTGTGCGTGAAGCTGCTTAAGATGATGGTATCACATCGCCGTTGGATGGTTCGAAAACAAATCATAGTCACCCACGGGATGGGTCTTTTGCAAATTGAACCTGCATATCTGATTGTGATTATCATAATTCTAGCGACCTGTCATCGATAACTCGTACAATTTGTATATAAACCCCGCGTCTAATGAAGCTCCTACAAAACGCATATTTCAAATTTGCAGTCCAACCAGATGTTTCAATTTAGTTGCACTGGAAACACCTGAGTTCACAAAGCCGACAATAAACTCTCATTATTTAGTCGCAGAGCCGTGCCGCCTACGTAACGTATAGGAAATTAATGCGGTGTACTCGCGCTCCTTGGGGAAATTTCCCGAGCACAGAATATTAAATATATTCAGATAGGACGGCCGTGGAGTGTATCAAGTATCTTTATTTAGTTCTGGTGTCTGGGGATTCAGTGACATACGTAACATCAATGTAATTTAAGGCTGATTTTAGAGTCACGCTGACCGCACGCCGACTGTCGGCGCTGACAGCTCAGCGCGTAGCTTACGGTCGGGGGTCAGCGCTGACAACTACGCGTTGTTCTAAAACGCTCCTTAGAAGCTCATACAATTTAAGTGTCAGCGCCGACGGTCAGCGCGCGATCAGCGTGGCTCTAAAATCAGCCTAACTTTTCCTGAAGTGTGATGTCTGATAGGATGCCAATATTATAACGCAAATTGTTCTGACCGTGCATAAAAATTACAAAGCACTAATCTTGCTGAATGTGCGAAGAATAAAACACGAAAAGTAAAGCAAAATCCATAATTTTAAGGCTTTTATTTTACTATTAGCCTTCATTATTTATATTTGATAAGGATTAAACATTGCATGACAATACAATAAAACGCATAAAGACGAAGGTTAATATAAATAAATACATAATTATTCAATGCCTACAAGTATTCGATATTCAAGCTTATCCCTTAATCGTAAAACGGGATGTATTAACTATATACCGGGAGGGGTTTTCAATCGATCTCGCCCGCCCTGCAACTAACCTGGGCGGTACTTTTAGGGCATCACTCAATCATACGCTCGATTTCCTTTCGTTAATAGACTGAGTAAAACGCCATAAACTAGTCGTTCACAAAAACACAAATTCTACTATGGCAACAAATTGATCTAGGTTATGTGACGCCGTGTAGGCGGCAAGACAAACGAAGTCGTAACGACTCGTCTTTTAACTTAGCAGCCTAATTGATCAATGATCGTGTTACACTTTCTATAGAACGCTGTCTTTTGCCAACTTATTGTAAGTATTATCTTTGTGAGATTATGTTCAAATGCACATTGGAATATTGTTAAATTACAAATGACAGATTTGATAAAGCACCAGGTCAAGTTGATTAAATTACAATTTGATGGGCCGGCAACACATCCATGATCCAGTTATGTGGCTGTTCACGGGTGGTGACCACTTACCATCAGGTGACTTCTTTGCTCGTTTGCTGGACCTATGCTATAAAATGAAATTTAAAAATGGCTTTAATATGGAATTCGAATTCTTAATTAACAGTGTGACCTGCTGCTTAGCTCAGTTAGCTTCTACTGCTTCTCTTAATTTACCATGTCGTTTTTGGTATTATTATTTAGTAATTATATTTTTTGTGTAAGAGTATCCCGTCTTAATAGGCAGTTGTTTCACATACAGCCTCGCGTCTGGTTTTCGATCGATGTCTCCGGCCATTAGGCCATGACATCTAGGCCGACGGGAGATATTGCCTTTTCTAGAACTCATCAACGTCGCTCTAAATGAGTATCCAATATCCATATTGCGACCTTTTCTTTGTCTGAGAAATAAATTAGTATAGTTGTGACAACGCTTAAAATGCTTATATTTTACATGCCTGGCGGTCCGGCTCCGCCCAGGTGCAAATACACTTTTTTGAAAATATTCAATCGTCTATGCTCTTCAGGAATAATGTAGGATTCTAATTAAGAATCGAAATCGATATATCCATCCCATGGTTGTCTGGTAGAAATTGCCTTAGAGCGATAAGACCGCCATTTGTACTTTGTTGTTTTATACTGTCTCTAAACTGTTATTTCTTTTTACTGTGTACAATAAAGAATTAAATCAATAAATAAATAAGAAAAAAAAAATCAAATCGTTCCAGTAGTTTCAGAGCCTTAAAAATCAAATTTATTATATTAATATTGATTTGACGTTGATATAAGTGCACAAGAAACATTTTTTTGATGCGGTGTCCTAATAACCTCGAAGCAATAAGACTCATAAGTTGTAGTATGAATAGAAACGTAATAAATTAAATGCTATTGTTAATAGTTTTAACACATTAGGAACCTCTTAAGATGGGATTAAGAGGCAGTTTTGTGATGAAAAATTACATAAAATCAAAATAGTTAAATGTAGGAAAATTTGAGTTGTTTCTGTTCTTCATATATCATATAGTTGTGTTGTTATTCTATCATCAACCTATATAACGCTGTATAGTATTATACAATCGCTAAATCAGCTGCAATAGGAAATAATACTAAATCCAGGATTGCTGTATTTCCATATCTGGTTAGTATTGCACATAGAAATGAGGTCGGCTACTTCAAGTTTTATTGCGGTCGGCTGTATTTATTACTGAAGTACTAATGCTATAGCATTCCTATAAGACTATTAAATTGTTCGTTTGAAATGTGAAGAAGTAGAATGCGGTAAATTTTCCGGTAATCTTCGGTTGTTACATGTAATGGTGATGCCTAATGATTGATCGATTTTTAATTAATGTACCGAAGTGACAAGCATGGCGTTATGCCGTTCTGTTTAGTATTATAATAATATTTCTTAAATAGTGCCTTTTGTGTATCATCAGGTGTGATGCTTACTACCTGGAGGTCTATTGGAAACGGAGGGAAGTGGACAATTACTGTCCTCTTTGTTTTTTGTTTCTGAATAAAATCGTTGCGGGTTCAAGTCTAGCTACTGTCACTAAGAGACTCAGAGCAGAGAGCTCCGGAGCTCGGTGACAATTTCTGACATCGTGGTTTCATGGTCATGTTCTCATTATTTTTGCTAATAAAAGAAAATAGCATACTCGTAAAGACAGATTTATTTATTTTTGGCCGTTTCAGTGCCAGTTTGCCGTTGACCATACACACAAGCAAAACATTAGGACACCACTTTCAATGTTATGAAGATATATATACATAAGGGCGGTCGAGTCAATTTCTGAACCTTTTATTAGCTCACTGCATCACTAAAATAGACGCTAAGGAGCAGAATATTGTTAGCGTCTATAATTGCATCTTCGTACGTCATCGAGCACCTCACGGCGATTTAGAAAAATCACGCTCACGATCTAGCGTCGTATTATTAGATTTTCCCGAATATTTCATTTTTATGCTCTTCGATACTTACTACTTTTATTGCTCAATTTAGTAAGCAAGCGCATTTCTGTTTTTATTGCAGTTTTTGTATGACTAAATCTGTAAATGTATATTTTTTGTAGTGACACGACAATGTGCATCTGATAAGTTATAAGTTTAGATCAATCAAAACAGCATCCAAAGGTCATATATGCCGATCTGCTTGAAATAGGCTGAACCCAAAACAGACATATGTGCGTTTATTGCATTTTTCGGCAAAAGTCATATGCAAATACAAATACTTTTTCCTGCTGCAGACTGATTCTCAAGGCCAGCTTCTTAAAATATTAGAATATTTTACAACTTCACACAAATTGCAAATCGCAAGTACTAAAGATGCAAGCCGTGAAACATCAATCACATTATAATGATCGTATCACGTAACATCGCCTCGTCATTATGGCGTCTAAGCTTGCACATTTCTCGCACATCGTCCCACTTGGCACGGCCTTGACTCTGAACTTGCATAATGAGATCATGACCGGTATTAACTCGGAAACTTTAATACTCGTAAATACGCCTTTAAAATTCCATACGCGCATCGATTCGGTAGTGCACACGATTTAATCAGTGGGATGGGCGCCCACTTCATGGTCTGAAGAATTTTGACATTTAAAAAGATCTATAAACAGCCTACACTGCACAGTATGTGAGTTGTGAGCTGTTCTAATTATGCAAATGTAGGACTGCTGTTGTGTTTGTTTTTTTTTAATGAGGAAAGAGCACATCGAATGGAATGTGTAGATGCTTTTAGATTTTGACTTAAGGAAAGGAATAGCGAGAGATTATTCGATTTTGGGTTGTCAAACTCAACACAAACAACCTTATCGGGTATCCCTACAGAATAACCTAAATATGAGCCTAATCTGACGTGCCCTGAACCGACAAGATTGTATGAAAATATTAATGAAAGAGGATGAAGCTAAAGTGATATGGAAGCATCGACCAAAATGGAGATACCTTTGCCTTTTGGTTCATCTTTTATGGCTGTAGCTCGTAGTAAGGATATTATATTATTTTCTATATCTCTTATCTCTAATATAAAAAAATATATAAATAAAAATGTACCTCCTTCTACAAATACATGTTGGATTTACAGTAAGTATACATAATCGCTTGCTAAATTTAGCAATGACAGCCCTGCGTCGATCCAAGTTTCGAAGTTATTTATAAGGTTTCTGATAAGGCTAATCGATTTATTTATATTTGACAGCCTCCGTGGCGCAGTTGGTTAGACGCTGCCTGTGAAACGAGAGGCCGCGGGTTCGATCCCCGCACCGAGATAAATGTTTGTGCGGCCCACAAATATTTCTTCCGGGTCTGGGTGTTTGTGAGACCAAAAAGTCTCTCGTAGTTCCTGATACCCACGACACAAGACTCGATCTTAGTGTGGGGTCAGGACTATGTATGTGACTGTTGGGTGTTATTTATTATTTATTTATTTATTATACTGCTTGCATGTAACCGAGATTGGCAGTTTAATTGCTTCTCCAATAATCAACAAATACGCCCACGCGCCAAATAATTGAACTCTAAAGTTAATTATAACAGTATCGGAATTGTAAATTGTTATGATAGCTATATTTGGCTAATTGATGCAAAGGGTTTAGGTTATTAGGTTCCGATAAATATCCAAGAAGCTTGACTTATGTGAGTAACCAAAGGACTTTGTTATATTTTTCACATTTCCATTTTCCACTAATAAATAATTAGGATAAATTTCCAGACAATGTGATCCACGACAGGAGTATGACAAGCTTACTACTTGCAACCTTCAAGTGTATAGAGAAACACCATCAATAAGTTAAAATTAAAATAATCAATCGTAAAATTACCATTCACAAAATCCCACATAGCCACCAAGAAACCCATTCAAATAGTTCAAGGCAGGTATACTGATAACACGTCGCAACACGTCCAGAGTTTTTTTTATTTGATCTCACCTCGCTGAACCTGTATAGCACTCGGCAAATATGAAGAGGACGGTTCCACGTATGCATGTTGAATTTGCTTCACTATTTTGTTCAGACGCCGTTGAAATTCGACTCGTATATGAAAAAAAAAAAAAAAATTATTTCAACTTTTTTACTCCATTCCGAGCGTGAATAATTCCAGTGCTCTTGTGGACTTGAATTTTAAAGAGATGCATGACGTCACATTTGTGGGTAGTGGATGTTATTAAATCGCGAAGGTCGTGCAATGTCGCTCTAGCGGTAAGCTTTATTTCCTTGGTAGGTCACCTTGTTTCACCAAGTGACGTCATAAGAGCTTTTTCTTGATGGAACATAAGGTTTACAACATTTTGTATAGTTTTCAATTAAGTGAAGTAGGAAATATTACTGTCATTGGCAGAAAAAACGTAGGCATATAGTTGAAAGTTGATGTTACATAAAGAACTAGGGCAACTTGAAAGTTGACATCATACATCTTAATCAATTTGTCTACATTAGAATAGAAATGTCAAATAACCTTTAACAATCTATTGAGAAGCTTAGCCTATGACCAGCTAGATTTTCTGTAGCTTAAAAAAATAAAGAAACGGTACTCCTGGGTATGCATATTCTAAAAGCTTCTTGTAAGTTTCCTTGTTAATATAATTCAATACAACACGAGCATAATAAATCGCCAGTGAATGAAGTTAATGAACATCGTTAAATCTTCCGAGTTGTGATTGTATGGTAAATTGAATGCACCGCGCGTATAATGCCCCGTAAAAACCAGTTTCCGCGCCATCGTTTATGGAAATCTATTCAAATGTGCGAGAGCGAAAAACTTATCCGAATATACTAACGTTTTATAATGTATATTTATAGAATAGCGTAAAAGGGAACGCTAAGTAAGCGAGAGAAAATCCTTTATAGAGTTCTTTTGAAGTAACACTTCGGTGAAAATTTAGAGGATGGTTAGGATATTTTGTTTAAAGATATTTATAAAGAAGACTCACTAAATGAATATAAAGAGTAATTAGTCCATAACTCTAGTATGAATTATAATGAAAATACGAAGTGAGATTGAAAATAAATTAATAGGCCTAAATAATTATTTGGGAATAAATGTGATACAATTCAATGAAAAAGAGATCATTAGGTTAATTTGGTTTATTTTGTATGGCGGACTAAATGTTTCTAGGTGTCACCAATACTACCAATAAAACCCCCTTTTAAAATTATCTTAAATAGAATATCTTTGTACTAAAATGTGTTAACTTAGCTATACCTAAGAGTTTATATTGATCCACTTTTGGAGTGTCCATTATAGATTATATTACAAGATATTAATAAATGGAGCGTGAAGGAAATAGTACAAGTATCAAAACAAAGTTGAATGTAGTGTTTTAAATTGTTAGCGTATCATGTATTATTTAATCATCTTATAATGAGATCCTTGACCTTTATGACATAGTTGATTATACAAGATGCATTCGAATTATCCGTGGATGTTGGAAATTTGTATAGAATAAACACGGTTTTATATGAAAAAAAAAATGTTTATCTGTAGTGGACGAAAAACTGGCTTTTACTCAATGGATCATAGAGTCGATTTTGCGTGAAGATAAATGATATGCGATTAAAAAGATATTCTATCAGTCTGGGCATTATCCTTGGTTTTCTTTCTACACTGGCACCTCAGTGATGTGCCAGTATCCATTGTCTTAAGATCATAGATTTCGTGATTTCGTTTCCTCTCGCTTGATGACAAAATCATCCAGTCTGATAGAAGTCGGATATGCACAGGTTAACCCGGAATGCAACAAATTTGTATGAGACATGTATTTTTCCACCATGATATACGTTAGTCGCTATGAGAAAGAATCAGAAGGGTTAATCTATATTCCGACTCTCGAACTCGAATTTCGAATGTTCGTTCGTTAGAACGTTCGTTTACTGGATAAAAAATCAGTTCTAAAAACCAATGCTGTTCTCTATGAAACTTACCATTCAGCATTCACTTCGAACTTACTCTAAGGTTACGACGTACGATAGATGATTCGGACATTTTGTGAAATATGTAGACATATTCTCACAGTTTTCCGAACGACTTTCGCACATTCGTCTTCGTGTTAGAGTAAAGAGTAACCCCCAAGATAATCCTACCACTGTCGAAACTGGAATATGTTTAACTGATCATATTTATTACAATAGGCAATTTACCAGCAAAGTCTGCGATCAGAATATCACAAGTCTAAAAATATTAGAAAATTAATTAAAATGCTAATGAACACGTTTCTAATATAATAGATGTTAGAAATGTGTATTGGGTAACAATGAGTCATATTGAATGAGTGCACTGGGCGCGCAGCTGCACAAATGGGACAGCCCGGTGGTTACTGTTACAAAACACTACGTGCTCAGAACTTAATTACAATTCTGTCGCGAGATTGCTCGATCACAATGTTGATACAATTTTATTTGATTTAGAGTCTATTGATAGTGTACAGTTTTTGTTAGGGTTTTATTAAGATGTCTACATTTCACGCTGTGTTTATTTTACTTCATAGTTTTTGTGAGGGGTTTATTAAGATATCTACATCTCAGGCTGCATTTATTTAGCATGGTTAATTGTCGGTGTCAAATTTTTTGTAAATATAAGAAGCTATTGTCCGTCGTTATTTTAATGATACATTCTATAAGCATATTCAGATCCTTATATGTATTGCAAAAACTAAGAAAAGAAGCAGTTTTTATCAGGCCCGGATCTAGGGGGGGGCAAGTCGGGGTGCGTGCCCCGGGCGGCACGATCAGGGGGCGGCATATTGAATCTTCGGAGACAACTACAAAACTCATCAATAACGTAACACCACTTACACTTTTTTTTCGCCGTGCGCGAATTAGTGATAATGCGATAGAGGCGCGTGAAAAAGAGATGAAAACTTAATACTTGGAATGTATAATAATTTATCCATCTCAACAATTACGTTTAGTTTCTAATATCCAATTTGTGTTTAGTAGTTAGTTTTAGTTGATTAACCATCGAACGTCTTTTATGTGGTACAGGTAGTGGCGAATTTACTAGTAAGCTGAGTAGGCTGGAGCCTAGGGCGGCAAATTTAAAGGGGCGGCAAATCTGGGCCAATTTTTTTTGTTTTGATTTACTGAAATAATAAAAGGCAATATTTTACACACTGAAAAAATGGGGTTTGAAAATTAAGAATAGTTAAAATATTTCAGTAATATGTTCCCACGTTTCCACGTTGACAATTTAATAATAAACACTTTATTAAATATCTATACTTGGATCTTCTTCTTCTTCTACCTGACGTTATCCCGGCCGGTGCCAGGGTCCGCCTTCCGGCAAATTCTCCTCCATTTCGCCTGATCTTCGGCATCCTCAATAGTAAGACCCTCATATCTTCCTTGATGACATCGAGCCAGCGCTTCTTTGGTCTACCCCGCGGTTGAGGTCCGGGAATTGAGGCTCAGGCACACATTACCGACGCACTCCTACGGTTTCCTTAGGACGTGACCATACCATCTCAAGCGGGATTCCTGGAGTTTATCAGTCACATCGCGGACACCAAGACTGCCACGGATGTGCTCGTTACGGATTTTGTCCAAACGCGTAACGTTGCACATCCACCACAGCATCTTCATCTCCGCGACGTGGACCTCCTGGACGTGCCGCTTGAGGGCAGGCCACGTCTCAGACCCATACAGGAGCACCGGCCGCACGATGCTTTTATAGGTGAGACCCTTGAGCCTCATCGGCATCCTGCGGTCGCAGAGTATGCCCGAGATCTCCCTCCATTTAGCCCAAGCAGCACTTATACGGGCTTTGACGTCAAGGGCGATGTCACCGGACTCATGCAGTACGGACCCAAGGTACTTGAACTTGTCCGTCTTCACGGCCAGTTCGTTCCCCATCACGCTGCTTTGGGGGTCCGTACTCCCGCAAGCCATGTATTCGGTCTTCGCCACATTTTACTTCAGACCACCGCTCTCAAGCGTTCCTTCCACCGGTTGACCTTGCGCTCCAAAAGTCGTCGGTCCTCCTCCACCAGTGCAATGTCATCGGCATACATCCAACAACCAGGGCGCAGGGTCCTGGATGTGAGACGTAATGGCATCGAGCACAACACTGAAGAGGAATGGACTCAGCGCCGAGCCTTGGTGCACACCGACATCAATCGGGAAAGGATTCGGATCACCAACGGCGGTCCGAACGAAGGACTCGGATCGGAGGTACATGTCTCTGATAATGTCCACATAGGCTTCCGGTATCCCTTTCATCCTCATCGCCCACCAGATTGCCTGTCGCGGCACACAGTTGAAGGCCTTCAGCAGGTCCAAGAAAGCCATGCGCAGTGGCGTCTTCTTCGCTCTGTATGCCTCGCCAAGCATCCTGAGTGCAAATATCGGGTCGGTAGTACCACTGCCAGGACGGAAGCCGTATTGACACTCAGAGATAGTACACTCTTGGCGGAGCCTGGACTCGATGACGCGTTCGAAAAGCTTCATGGTATGACGCATGACCTTAATGCCACGATAATTACCGGATTCCTGAACACAGCTTTTACCCTTGTACACGGGAGTTATCACACTCAACCGCCATGAGTCAGGCATGTTTTTGGTATTTAGGATGCTGTTAAATAACGCAGCAAGAAGCTCCACACCGTGAAGCCCCAACGACTTCCACGCCTCTATCGGAATATAGTCAGGCCCTACCGCTTTCCGGTTCTTCATGCGACGAAGACTATAGAGAACTTCTTCAGGTGCAACAGGTGCAACAAGACCTTGTTTCGGGGGCAATTCGGGGTAGGACACTCCCAAGTAAATATATATACTGGGATATTATAAAATATTCCAATAGTGATACTTTATAAAAAAAATCTTGCTTAAATGTGAAAAAACAGCTATTAACATTGATTATAGTCTTTAGACTTCCTTGCTAAAAATATAGTTTTTTTTTCAAATTGGTTATTTATTGTCACCCCGTGGTCAAGGGGTGGCAAAATTCCTTCACGGTTTCCTTTGCCTGGCGTAAGAGGCGATTAATAGGGGTCATTGGGGTCGCTGGCACACTCTAAGATGTGCGGCAGAACTCGTGGCTTCATAGCGGACGCCCACGGTTAGGGCGTCCGTTGCAGAGAAAATCTACGCCTACCTAAGTTGTGAGGAGCCATATTAGGAAGTGCGTCGGGTGGCACGGCGAGTCAACTAGGTGTTACTCGCTCATCCGCATCGCCTATTGTCCGTAATACATCCAACCTGGCTGCAAAATCTATGCGGTACGGACAATAATTGTCCCCGTGCGTCAGATTGGAAGGCTGGAGACCTCGACATGCACCTTATGATCTCCCCGTAGATATCGATTAAAAAAAAGGTATTGTATTCACTCCGTTTTTAGGAAATTGAGTTTGAATCAGACCTGGAAGTTTTGAGGCCTGACAAGGCTATCCTTATAATATCCGTCATAATATCTGTGCCGCTGTACTTATGTATAATGTATATAAATGTATGTGTATGATGTCCTACCACGAGGTCTATTTCAGTTTACTCTGCCCTATTAACCATAAGACGTTCTATGGAGTCGTTAATTCGTCGTGAGAAATTACCGAATATTCGAAGTGTATGGGCCGTACTATCTCGGAAAGACGCTACTTGATGCCGAGTTCTTGAAACATTTGTGTGGAATTCGGACCTGATATTCCAAGCATTCCAACACCTCATCTCTAGGGAATCTACATTTTTCTTCTCCCGTAACGTCCATGTTTCAGCGGCATACAGAAATACGAGAAAGTGCTCGGACAAGCCTGATCTTTAGTAGCTTTTGTAGTAGTACGATTCCTCCATATTTTCCTGAGTTTCTCCATTGCCCCTCTAGCCATCGCCATATATCGTTTTATCTCAATGATACAACCACCATTGTTATTTTTAAACAGCCCAGGATAAATGTACAACTGAACCAGTCTTGGAGGAGCCCAGCGACAGTTTGTGATGTGTATTGAAATCCCCCAAGACCATTTCAGCCGACGGGAACTGCTTCCGCCCGTCATCAGCCACATGGCTGAGATACCTAATCAGCCGCGTCGTCTCATCTTCCCCGTTGTGAGACCTGTAAAGGCACACGTCGATGCGGCTCAGGCAACCAAGATTCACGTGCAAACACAAAGCGGAGAAGGACCCTCCATGCAGCTTAAACGGTGACAGTAGATGTCCAACCGAATATACATACAAGCATACCCCGACTTTAGGCTTGAAGCTTTCTTCAAGCGAATAACCGGGGTACAGCAGGTAGGAATATTCGGCCGGACAACGAATCCGCGTCTCTATCAAGAAGAGCAAAGAAGACTAGGCCGTCTCGAAATGGTGGTGGACGGCATTAAGGTCGTTTGGAGTTCGCGGATGTTGGTGAACTCCATAGTGAACGCGATGGTGGGGTTATGCACCGCTGAAAGACCTGCTTTGTTGAATTGCGCTGTCATGAAGTTGAA
The DNA here is from genome assembly GCA_023078785.2 of Hyles euphorbiae. Classification (NCBI taxonomy): domain Eukaryota; kingdom Metazoa; phylum Arthropoda; class Insecta; order Lepidoptera; family Sphingidae; genus Hyles; species Hyles euphorbiae. Next base: position 4,829,524 of record CM041042.1, read on the forward strand.
AGGATAGGTTTGATGAAGAGGCATCCAGAAGCCAAAGTCCGGGCATTAAGTAGGCCGAATGGGCACCGGCATGAAAGGGTCGGCATGTCCCTAAATGTCGGCCACATCCGGTCACCAACTGGCACGACGTACCCGCCCAAGATTATGTGCGACATGGTGAGGCAGCCCCTCGTGGTGGTTAGCCACGATTGGGCTCTTGTACTGTACTGTCTCTTTGGCCGGCGGGTCAACACTCCTCCCTTTGAGAGCGATCAAAAATACGTACAAAATCACTATCAGATCACTATTTTACGGTCTTTACGCCCCGTGGACGGTGATCGCTACCCAGACGGACACTTAAGTCCTACCACCAAGAACTGTGTCACTCATTTGGCACTACCCAGGGGTTACGTGTAGGAAAACTAGAGTCAAAGCTTACAGACGTGTGTGAGGTTAACCCTCAAAAGTGACGCTAATATAAAGCGTGTAAAAATGCTAAACATGGTGGTAAAAAAAAAAAAAAAAGACGTTCGTTCCCGATGTCCTGTGTTGAGTGGGTCTGGTTGCTAAAAATGATGATGATGATTAAGATAAAAATATAGGCAAGGGGGGGCGGCATTTTTCAGTTTTTGCCCCGCCTCGAAAAAAACCTAGATCCGGCGCTGGTTTTTATACTCTGTTATTAACTGTTCAAATGATAAGTAAATAACGGTCCAAACTCCAAACACACAATTGGCTATTAGATGTAATTAGCAGAAAGCTATGAAATTGATCATATTGAAGAATATCATTCGGTATAAGTAAGAGACACGTAAAAGTAGCGAAAGTGGTACAATATACAAGGTTAGGATTTTACGAAAATATATTGCTGACACCATTCTTTCTGATGGTTCCGCTGTTGCAAATGACTCAAAGAATAGGGCTGTTTTTAGTTTATTGTGACATATTACTCCATCTTATCGAGATTTCCGCACTCTAATAGTAGTGACATCTGATCATGAGACCCTTTCACAAGGGAGCTTTAAAAAAAACGTTAGCGTATTTATAAAATGAGGCTGCGGGTTCAATCCTCTTAGATTAGATTCGTTTATATGGCTCATAAATGTTTGTTTTGAGTTTGAATGTTGCGAATTATATTTTACTCTGAAACCAATTCTACGTGGTGGATTGTTGATGATGTATTTTTAACTATCATCATAAATCACAATAATTCCATTATTAAACATACGCTCCTTCATTTGCACATTTTTTCTGATTAGCAGATTTTTTTATTACTTTACTTTTCTTCTTGTTGGTGTTATCCCTGCCTAGTGCCTCGGCCCGCCTTCCGAACTTATAATTCCATTCCATCTATATTTTTTTTCGGAATCATATCATTATCATACAAAAATCTTATGCCAGGTACCTTATTATATAACGTACCTCTGTAGTACTTGTTAATACGATAACATAGCGTGCGCGTCGTGACACAGTGAGCGCGGTAAAGTGCACTACCTACCGAGACCCAGTTACAACGCTTTTGAGAAATTACATAACATCGCCTAACTTTGATTAATTGCACGCCTTGGTATATTGGAGGCAGGAAATTGTACTGCTTGCTACTGATTTGCTTTTGCACAATTTAAAAGTGCGGAAGGACTGCTATGGGATTGAAATTTTAAGTGACTAGGAGATATGCATCAAATTGAGAATATAGAAAGATTGTCGATATTTGGGACTTGCTTATAATAATGAGAGGCAGCAATCTTTAACGGTATATTGAATTATCACTTTCGATCAGAATATCAGCGGTAACTGTGTATGTATCGAAGCATCTTATATAAGCATCATGAACTGATGATGATCATACCTGACTGTATGTTTGTTGTCATCATTATCACGTCGTATGTTTACACAACTGACAACAGTAAGCAACACTCGAAGATGCCTGACGAGCGTGTTTATATCGCCTTCCGGAAATCATAATATAAATAGAATATGTTTAAAAAGATTTGTGAGAAATTAAATTATTGCCTTGATAATATTCTCATAATTCAAGTGTGTTTTTTTTTGTTTTGGAAATTAGAGCATGATTTTGAGTCGTGCCTTATCTTTTTTATATTGTCTAATATTAGCTATGGGTAGTTTAACATTGCTACATGGCCATTTGTTTTTTATTGTCCAATTTTAAATAATGCCACTAAAGAAATATGTCCTTAAAGGTTTAGGAGCAGCCTGCATCCAGCGATTTTTCAGTCGTTACCAATACGTTTGGCAATATACTATATGTATATTGCCTTCTATTGAAGAATATATAAAATATGATATGTTTATGAATGCATTATGTTTTTTATATGATACAAAATTACATATATTTCCGCCCAGCGTCTTAATAGCTACTTAATTAAATAATTACTGTATGTACACCCAAACATAAAAAAAAAAAAAACGGTACACTATTTTTCCAGCTATATCTTTGTGTTTCAGGACTATGTGCTTGTGTGACTTTTGGTGTATTTATTGATTTATTCACAATACATCTCGTTCATTTTCAGTTGGAAGACATAGACGTAACCCTAGCGTCGGATACCTCAGGGCGGCCCTCCATGGAGTCTGTGCCTTCGAAGCCGATCAACATAGACCTCTCGCAGCCCGCCCACAACCTGCATAACACTTTCACCAAGTGGGTAACTTTTTGATACGTGTTATTTTTTATTTTAGTGTACATTGCGTTGTTTGTTCGTAAAATATACTGGTTAACGGATAGAGGGAAATGAATGACATTCTAGTCAATATGCCATTTAGAAGTAATTATATTATAAATACCCTTTTTTATTGCATGAATGGCGAGACGAGCTTGCCGTTCGCCTGACAGTAAGCGTTACGACTGATCATGAACAGTAGCAAAATCAAACAACGCCTGGAATTAAAAAGCAATGCTCGGCATTACACTGTGCTTGCCACCCTGAAACATAAGATGTTAAGTCTCAATATGTTCAGTAGTTTATCTGGCAACAATATCCTTTAAACAGAAACACAACAGTGCATTTGCACTGCTGTTTGGAGAGGGAAATAGATATTGCGGTGGTACCTACCCAGGTGGCCTATTACATATTAGAGATCTACCAGTTATAGTACATTGCGTTTTTTGTTCGTAAATAATGTAGGGTAACGTTAGCATAGAGAGCAATGAATGAATTCTAGTCACTATATCATTTACAAGTAATGATACAATAAATACCCCTATTTTAATTATTTAAATACTTTTTGATACAACTATCTTGAAGAAATATTTGTTTATTGTATGACAGCATTGTACAATAATTGCGAAGTAATTAATTTACTTCAAGAAGTCAATGTTATCAGCATTTTACTACGTCGAGACTTATCGCGAATGACGTACAATCGATTTATAACACTCAATGAAGTGAATGTGCGTGAGAGGAATGGTTTTCTACAGCTTGTTTCTTATGGAAAATCTTATGTTAAATTACAATTTGAAATCATGGATATGATAAGTAGGGACCAATTATAATTATACAGTGTATCCTAGGGTAATTAAATAAAAGATAAACTAGGAAATTAAATTAAACAGCGTTCAATTAACTCTGACGCTAGAATATATCATGGGGTGACCTATATTCAGCAGTGCACTTCCTGAGTTTAAAAAAACAGTTAAAACCACTGAGGTTATTAACAAATGTTTTTTCGACCACTTTCTAACACGCGTCAACAAATGATTAATCATGTATAATAAGATGTTGATTCGTGATTTTACAATTACCGAACGTGACTAGGCATTGTTGAAGTGATAGCGAAAGTGCAAGAAAAATATTATTGACGGATGTAAAATTTGAATCTGTCTATTCATTACTCTTGTAGTTAATTATATACATATTTTGAGGATATTAACAATCGCTCCATTAAGGCAGGTATCCACATATTCGCATCGTACGTATCGGATGCATCGCAACACACGGATCGTAGTATTATTTGTATTGGAATTCATACAAGTGGGTCCACTGACTCGCATCGTACGGATCGCATGAATCTATGAATTCTTAATCTATACTAATATTATAAAGCTGCAGAGTTTGTTTGTTTGAACGCGCTAATCTCTGGAACTACTGGTCCGATTTGAATTATTCTTTCAGTGTTTGATAGTACTTTTATCGAGGAATGCTATATCATCACGCTATGCTATATATAGGAGGGAAGCAGTAGTGACATTTCTAGCAAATACGAGGAAATTTTATTCGTTTTTCGTGGTCCGACCGGTCGATGTTCTAAACTGATAGTTGGAGTGGAAAATTTTGACCGCCACTTTGAAACCTGTACCTGTACCCGGGCCCGACCCCTATTAATTTATATACATTAACGAATACTATGCGACGCTTCCGATATTCACGATGCGAAAATGTGGACGCATGCGTTTAGCTACCCTTATGATTGAAAACCCGCCAGTGAACTATGCAAGTTGTTTTCAAGTTTAGGCCTTAATCTAGTGGCGAAAGTTCTCTATTTGTCTTTAACTGCGTTTACTATCAAGCGAATTGAAGTCACTGCATATTGTCAGTTCTAAAAACAGAAAACAAAAATTGTGTTGAAATTCAACTCAAATTGCTTACACAAAAAAATCCATAAAATCTATAGTTTGTGCCATAAAAAATCAATAGATTTTTAATGCAATTTTAAAGCATATTAGAATAAAACTATATGGACATACTTTGTGACAAAACTTAGTTTAAAACTTACGATATTCTTAATTCTCTCTACTTACTTTGCTGTACTCTTAAAAATAGCAATTGCACATAAATTAATTTACAACTTAACGTACATACGTGTGCATTACTAATTATTTTTTTGAGCCCCACTATTTATAATTGTAGAAAGTGCAATTATACACTTAATTCTTCATTTTCGCATAAAGCACTCACAGAGTGGTGGTAACTTTTACTTTCAGAATAATAACATGCGAATTAAAAAGCAAATTCGTCTTGATATTGTTTTGTATAAAATGAAATTTTAACGTGCGGTGACGTGACAAAATTGTGCATGGATCTTTTCCTAGTGTTTCAATAGATTTTATAGTATAGTAATTGTAATTATATACTTTTAATGTTGTGTTTTGTAAAGTGAAGTGATATATTCATATCGTGAATAGTTTTCGAAATGGCTATAAATATATATTGCGTAAGGCAGTGATTCTCAACCACTGTGCCGCGGCACTTTTGTGTGCCGCCAAATTTCAAAAGTGTGCCGCCAAATTTTGCAAATATATAATAATGTTAATATTATTAAATTATATCATTTAAAAAGAAAAATATTTTTAACATGAATATTTATTTAAGTCCACATAAAAGGTAATTATTTTATTATTTGCTTTGCAACGCGTTTTTTCTTAGTGCCAAATTATGATGAAGCGGCGTGCATAGCAATAGGAATATTATGTCTCAAGTCGGCGCACACTTGCCACTTCTGCGTACAAAACGTGTTGTTTTAGTGATAGTTGGGATTCACAAGGTGTTGCATAGTAGTTACTGCACCTTTTCTTTACGATATGAGAGTAGCATTGTCATTTTTACGACCAAATATAAATCAAATTACCAAAAAAATCAAGCTCAAATTTTGCATTAAAAATATTTTTATTATTAGCTTGTAATTAATCCCTTAATAAACGTTTAGTTATTATTGTAGTATATATTAGTTTATTTCGTATATTTAAATATTTTGGCATAAACTATTTATGCAGTGTGTTGTAGTAAGTAAATAACTTTTATCTTTTTCTTTGTGTGCCGCCAAATTTTGAAATCGTTAAATGTGTGCCGCCATATTTTGAAATCGTTAAATATGTGCCGCAACAAAAAAAAGGTTGAGAATCACTGGCGTAAGGTATGGCATATTATTTATTTAGAATATGTGTATGCTGATTGTGAAAGGGTTCACGCATGATTAAAAAAAGCAATAAAGGGAAAGTAAGACTTTAAAATGGAATGACCTTCATTTAGACGACGTATCTACATAATATGTATGTTCGTGTTATTTTTTGTTAAGTATCAAAATGTCCAGTAGTTACGCTGGCTAAAATTGATCATAAAGATGTACTTATATTTATTTCATTGCCATAGTTTCCGCTTATCTTTTGAGAAAACAGTGGTTATTTAATATACATAATATATGTGTAAGAATCTAATAAAAATATCTAAATACTTAAGCATGATAACATGGTAACTGTTCGTATTTTTTATATTCGTAACACAGAATTTATAAAGCTACCTACGAGTCGCAAGCGGCAAATACGTAATTATTGCGAGAACACATTTTATTAACTTTTTGAATACTCAATGAATAGTGTTTTCTTTTATTTAGCTACAGATTAAACAATTTCTAAATACGAATGGTTTAAGACACAAGTCAACTTAATCACTTTCTTGTCAATTACAGAGGCCTCTCAAACGTCCTAAACGAACGCGGCAGCCTCAACATGTACCAGAGCGGTGAGTCGCTCATGCGCATGTCTCCGCCCAGCCTGGTCTCTTCCCTGGTCATGGAGAGCTCCGGGAACTTCAACGCGGAGTCCCTGGATAGCAGGAGGTCCATAACGTCGCACCGGGACTCTGGTGAGCCATACCATAGCCGACCGCATCATTCAATTACAGGTGGGAATTTGGTACTGTCTTTGGTGCTTTGTAGTACTATGCTTCCTTGCTTGTAAATATTCTGCATCTTCAGCTGTTTAAAACTTCTGAGCGCATACTGTGCTATTGATGGGCTAAAGTCTAATCAAACTTTTTCTAGAATGTATATATCTTTGTGCATTAGACAGACCATGTTAATCATGGATATGTGATTTCGTTTCAGGGCTACCAACATCAGGCCGTGAGAGCATCGACCCAATGATGACCAGCATGACGCTAAGCATCCTCGATGAAAAAGACATGAGCACAAGCTTCTTATCACAAACCACATATCCAGACAATGACAGCCTGATGGACTCCTTGCCACCAAGCCTCGTCAGCTCCGTAAACTCTTCCTACATCGTGTCAAACACCTCAAAACCCAAAGGAGATCACACAGACTCCAATATATTCAGCTCAGCCACTTTCACTCATCTAGATCAGTCAGAGAAACTCCTCTCAGCCAGACCAAGGTGCCAACTGTACAATAGTTTCACGAAACGAGATTCTGCCATACGAAACTCCGAAAGCTACACGAAAGCCCGAGAAGAGGCGTGCCAGATCGACAATACTAAAGTGCTGAACGAGAATAGTGATAAGAAAGATACACCGAAGATTGTTAAACCTAGCCCAGAAATGGGAGAGACTATCACCTTACACTACTCAAATAACAAATTCAAGAGGGACAATGACGCGGAAAAAGAAAATTTCGAGAGAGATGACGCTTTCTTCAAAGATATGGGCATGCAGAGGCCCGATGATCTTGGCAGAAATAGTTTGAACGTCACGCTTGGGAAACAAGAATTAAACGAGATCATACAGGCTCGGCAGAAGTTATCTTTAGCGAGGAAAGCCTTGCCCAGCGAGCCGGAGAAATCTATACCCAACCAGGTGGACACGTCGCCGATAAAGACGATACAGTTGCCGAACCAAACGATAACGGTTCCTCGGCAGAGTATGGAGAACGCATCGGAGTTACTCTCTCGCCGAAGACAAATGAACAATGGTTTCGACAAACAGGAAGATCCACCGAGAGAGATTAGAGATGTGCCACGAGAAACGCCCAAAAGGAATGCTACGTTCAAGAAAGTGTCTCCTAAAACCAGTGCTATGGACACTACTGTGGTGTACGTGAAGGCGGAAGACAACCAGATTATCGATATTAATTCGGCGACGTTGAACCTTATCGATTCTAGTGAAAGAACATTGCAGCAAGAGGTACGGGTACGTGGCGTCTTGTGTTGTGCTAACCGCTTGTCTGTTTGTATTATATGTATATCGATTGTTTATAATCGATAAATTATCGATAACATTTTATGTATTTGATGTGTGCTTATCTATACTATGTATTAATCTGTTATGTGTATATTATTATTTTAACTGATATGTAGTATTTAACGAAAACTATGATACTCCAGTAAGCTACATCATAAGGATCAATAACCACACACACGTAACAGTTAAAATAAATTCCATTATATAAATCTACCCGGCCTAGATCAAAGGCGATGCACACTTACCGTATAATATAAGACAATATTCTTCACATCACTCTGGTATTTAATCAGTCCAATTTAAAGACTGCACCTAAAAGGAATAACATCGTTTTTGTTAAATCCTATATTTGTATATATCTGTTGCTGTTACTATATCACATTCTTGTCACATATAAACCAGCGATTCTTTTCAGGAATGGGGTCTCCAAGAGCGAGCGATGGTGGGGTCAAGCGAGAGTACAGACACGGGCACCTTCAGTTCCTCGAGTCCCCCGGACTGTCCCCCAGAACCCATACCTTCAAGGGACCCCCGGGACCCACGTGAGTATACAATAGTAGGGATGTCACTAGTTGTATCGATAAATGTGGGTGTCGCTAGTATGTGTTGGGAAACTCTGCTGATATTTATGTAGATTGTTTCGATATATGTAATTTGTTCTTTTATAAAAGTAGTGTCGAACTGTAATAGAAAATAATAACATTCAAACTCTGGTCAGTTGTGTCGATAATGTTTCAATCAGCGAAGTTTCAATTATAATTGTTTTTAAACACCACATAATTCACGTAGACATTATGTTCACTGTGTCACTGCTTTCTGTCTGTCACTGACATGGTGGTATGTACGGGTGCTTCCGTCGATTGCAGGCCATCAGATAGCGTCGACTCCATTAATGTCCATGAGGAAGGGTGCCAAGAACGACCTCTTAAATTTACACAGCACGATATCACCTATATACGATACGGTAGACGATAAATCGTACACGTTAGCTAAGGTGCCAAGTTCGAACTCGTCTGCAATGGAGAGGACGTTTGATATGCACAATACAACAATTGTAAATACTGCCACGATGGTTAAAAAGACTTCTGCGAAACGGGATATTTTGGCGGGTAAGGCGAGTCCCGAGAGAAGAATGCCGGCTTCCCCGCAGAAATCACCGCCCAGCAGATTATCACCCACCAGTACAGGTAATGGAAGTGAAGTTTTAGTAGATACAGGCGATTTTATATCGATTTAGATTATCAATTTCACTCTTAATCGATTGTTCGATTAGGTTTGTGTTGATAATTTGTTTAGTATTAATAATGAACTTTCTAAGAATCTTCTTTCGTTTGTAATCAATATTCGATAGTTTTTGTGACATTTATATTCATGCATCATGTAAATTATCATAATTTGCTTAGTACCACGAATAAAAATGTAGAATGGTCTGGGCGTTATGCGGCAAGCATATCACTATAAAAAAGATATATTTCACAAGCTTGTTAGAGAGAGCGATTGGTCGCTATATTCATTTCTAGAGCCTGGGTGCTTTTGTGAAGTTATTGCCTGCATTGTCTTTACATTAATGGTACAATATTAAGATATAATTGTATTTGAATAGATACTATTTCATTTAAATTATTCTATAATTACGTATATATCATATTTTAAGTCTCTTTGTAGATACATATTTGTAGAAAAATGACTAACAGCCAAACACAGACACTAATGCATTACTGACTACAGAAAAATACGAAATCATCATGTGATTAACATTTTTGTTGTTTGTGCAGTGTTTTTGACAATCATCGCCAAGTTAATATAATAGGCGGTCATAATATCGCTTATTTTGCTTCTTACTGCAACTTAAATCATTTTTCAGAGTCTTTCATCTTTAAGATATTAACATGTTGACTTTGGCAAATCGGAAAAAATAATTATCTTCTTGTTGGTCGGCCGTATTAATAATAGTTAAATAATTTATTTTCTTTCTTTTGTTTTTTATATTTTTAAGAAATACCTAGGGCCCTACTATATAAATCCGAAACGAAGTTCGAAACTTCGTGACGTTTTTCGTTTCGAAACTTACTTCTGTAACACGAAATTCGAATCTTCGGATCGAAGAATGAATTATTCCAATATATCGGTAATACGAACATTTACAGAGTAGGTACATTCGTATCGTCACAAACTTCGTTCGTCCGAAGTTTTGAACTTCGTTTCGGATGAATATAGTAAATAAAAATGTAAATGTTCGGATTGCCGATATATTCGAATCATTCATTCTTCGATCCGAAGTTTCGAATTTCGTGTTACAGAGTAGGTTTCGAAACGAAAAACGTCACGAAGATTCGAACTTCGGATTTATATAGTAGGGCCCCTAGTCTGCATTAGCCGCGTACGTAAAAACAACGTATGCGTGCGCCACAGTCAACGTGTTGATACGTAGTAAACAATGCTAACTTCAAAGCTAATTTAATTGGAAGATCTCTGCAGTATGGTAATTCAAAATTTGGTTGAAAGTTTGGTTTTAAAAATCGGCACACGCGTTCACACCATGAGCACGTTTTACTTTGTTACTCTTGTATTTTAGTAACATACGGTTCAATGGTACCGCCGCCCGCCATCGCAAGGAAGACAAACTTGCCCACCTCCAAACTGAGGCAATATAGTTCGCATAGAGAGCTTAGCAGGATACCAGGTGAGCGCTTGTTTTAACTTCCGCGCATATTAATTTATCGATGTTTCTCGATAGTTTTGTGTTATAGATACAGTAGTTTTGTAGTATTTATGTGTTTTGGTTGCTTTTGTTAATAACATGGTTAAAATTAGTTTTAAAAAATAGAGATACTAAAAATGTTGACAATTCGATAACTTATAATTATGGACAGTTATGTGAAGGTGTCCAAAAAAAAAACTACCCCGACTGTAAAACTAGAGCTATGGGTTTCTATACCCTTTCCCTCAATGTTTGTGTAATCCCTAGTATATATTACGGGACTGCGTATTTGTGAGATTGAAAACCTCTGGTTTCTGCTAACCGTGATACAAGACGTATATCTTAGTATAGGCTTTGACTGTTATACGTCTTCCATTCGTTTATTTTATTTTTGACAGTTCACGCCTATAAAGTACGACATTACAGTAGAACAATATTTTGAAATAAAAGTAGATACTTTCTTGACGGGTAACGCCCACTTAGAGTTGTGCCATTCGTAACGAATGACCACAGATAACAAAAACGATTTTGAATAGAATCAATCAATCGGAATCATTTGAAATAAAATTACATTAAAATGCTAATGAAAACAGTTAAACGTAATATAGTACCCAATATTAGGATCGAATGTATTTGCTGCAAATTAATTAATATGAATAAAGGTATACGTATTGAAGTGACTTTTAATAAGAGTTTAATTTAAAATAATTACAATGATTACAACGAAAATAAATGTTTAGTACCTACTTGTAATAAACAGTTAAACCATGTTGGAATTCATAGTACTTTAAGGATTAAATAATTAAAACAACTAAAAGGTAATTTGTTAATATTTTTATTTATAAACAATCGTCTGTTTCGTCGGAATCGGCGTCGTCGTCACTCGTATCCCCAGTAACACTAATTATTAATGAGTGCATGGGTAAGTTGTCAAATGCGACATCGCGATCCCAATCAGACATTATTTCTTTCTTCGTCTTATCTACGACACTCGCCCAGTTATGAGGCGTCACATTTTCACACGCATTTTTAAGCAACTCCAGCATTTTGTTTGCGGTGAAAGGAGGAGTTGTATTTATTCTCGCAGCATATCCTTTCACTTGCGCCCATATTAGCTCTATGGCATTATACTGGCAATGATATGGAGGAATTCTAAGGACGGTGTGCCCATGTTCTGCAGCCATTTCATCTATAACGTATCGTCTAGGCTGCTTCCTCATTTTTAATATTTTAAGTAACTCTACTTTTAATAGGGACTCGTCCACCTCCTCGCCATTGTTACGGAGCCAGTTTATTATTTCATTTTTTTTACTGGCTTGCGTTGGCATTTTGTTAATTTGCCGAGAGTGATAGGACGCATTATCTATAAATATTGTTGATGGCTGTTCGAGTGACAATAACATTTCCCGAAACCATTTTTCATATACTTCGGAATTCATTTCTTCGTGGTAATCCCCTGTGTTCTTTGATTTAAAAGCTAACATAGCATCTTGCACAAATCCTTTTGCGGTTCCTGCATGACAAATTATAATTCTTTCACCTTTTCCCATTGGCACTGCGGTCGAGGAGCTAGCAGTGTTGTCAGTCCAAGTTTTTGATACCGTGTGATTCGCATTGAGCCAAGTTTCATCGGTGAAAACAACATTCGACCAGTCTTCTATTTTTTTAGCTTGTCTTAAAAATTCGCATCGATACAAAGCAACATCATTGCGTTCCATCAATATTTTTCTTTTGTCACATTTTTTGTATTGGAATCCAATCCTATTCAATACCTTCGCCAAAGAAGACTTTTGACCACGGAACAAGCCACTAGTTTTCAGAGATTGTACTAGGTTATGTAAAGTAGGAATCTCTTTTCTTTGGTAATATTCGTATATATGACGACGAATAGCATCACCATCAAAACTGTCAATTGCTGTCACTTTAAAGGGCTGACGTTTTTTCTTAGGTGTAGATGGCTTGTTTTGTTCCATGCCACTACTGCCGTAGCCTTCTTTAATTATTTTTGAAACTGTTGGAGCAGTAATACCTAATGCTGCTGAAACACGGTCTCTGATTTGAGTCACTGGTATAAGAGGTCCACCATTACGGCTTTCCCTTTCAAAGTACTCATGAAGTCGCAACACAAACTCCCTTGTTTGTCCTTTAAGCACCTTTCCTTTAGGCATTTTGAAAGTGATGAAGGCAGGTACGATGTTCTCAATTCAACCAAATGTAGGAATTCACGGGTAAAACAATACGGAGGAATATAAATACTCAACTCGACGTATGAAAAATGTGAATTAAAATTCAGCGAACGGAAAACACTAGCACGGGCGCGGGCGTCTCGTTGTGAGTGACCACAAAATGGCGGCGCGCGTCACCTGTCTGCCCAGTGTTGCCGTTTCACAATTTGTTTTTAACAACATTACTATTGCCGACGGAAGTGATAAGAATATTAACTTAACATGAGTAAATGGTTTATTTTAATATAATTATTAAATCAAGTAACTTAAATATCCCTGAAGTTTTATAAAACAATGCATGGAGCAAAAAATAAAATATGTATTAAATCGATTAAAACTTGTTCAAAAATAAAATCGTTTGTTATAAAAAATTGATTCGATAACGCATCAGGCCATCACTATTTGATTCAGTACTCGATGTGTCAAAAATAAAATAAACGAATGGAAGACGTATAGGTGTAAATAAATAAATACAACCAACAATCGCAAACAGTCCTAACACACTAAGATTATATTTTGTGTCGTGGGGATCAGAAACTACGAGAGACTTTTTGGTCTCTCAAATATGCAGTCCTTTTTTTATTGCAATGAAGGGCGAGACGAGCATGCCGTTCGCCTGATGTTAAGCGATACGACCGCTCATAAATAGTAGTACCAAACAAAACCTTGAATTACAAAGCAATGCTTGGCATTCTACTGCGATCGCCATCCTGAGACGTAAGTTGTACAATGTCCTTTAATTCGAAACACAACAGTGCATTAAACCGAAACAAATAGCTGTGGGTTCCACAAATATTTGTGTCGGTGTGGGGGATCGCGGGTTCGATACCCCACACCTCCTTACTCCTTACGTTTCACAGCCGGAGTATAAGCAACTACGGTAGTTGTGTAAGTGAGTGTGTATGTGTAGGTAACCCGGCGGGCGTGCGCGGCGCGAGTGCTCGCACGATGGTGCGTCGCGGCGTGTACGCGTCCAACCCAGCGCTCAGTCCCACCGCGTCCGCAGCGCCAGTCACACCCTGTGATGTTTACAGCTTGGCTGTTGATCATCAGGTAAGACTATTTTATTGAGATATAGTACCTTGTATTCTCCATTATGTGATTTGTTAGAGATGGAAAAGAGTATTCCGGGATGTCAGTAATTAAAATACAATGTTTCATCATCCTGTAATACGGTTTTTGTATCGTTTTATTCGTTCGATGCCATCTTATCTTCGCTTTTTTAACAGCTAAACCGTTTTTTTCGTTTAATAAAATTTCTAAAAGATTTTTGTAATAACTATGTGTTAATATGTAGTTCACAAAAAATATATAATACTAGCGGTCCGGCCCGGCTCCGCCAGGGTACGGATACACTTTTCAAAATGTTCAATTCCGACTAAATATTTTTTTATCTTTCGTAATAAAAGTTTTTTTTTTTCATAAAATGTATCCTATGTTACTTCTAATACCTTCAAGAATATGTGTACTTTCATCATTATCAGTTAATTAGTTTTCGCGTTAAAGCGTAACAAACATACATTCATATTTATTATATTAGTAGGGATTATCATTACAAATCGCTTTGGAAACTCTCATAGTCTTAACATTTTATTCGTTATTCTTAATCATAGCTACCAATAATTATTAGGATTCCAACATCCAGATGTATCTAATAATACACTTTAAATGTTTCATGGTAAAAACTTATTGAAGTTAGATCCTTACTATCAAAGAGTCAACGTGAAGTTAACCTCAAATTTCCTATTTTTAGAAAATAGAAGACAGACCCTCGTCAAAGGCGCCAGTAACCGCACCACCGCCTTTAGTAAGACAAGGCACTGAGACGTTACGGAGAGAAAGACCTCAGAGCCAACTGGTGGCACCCAAAGACGTAAGTATACTAACTAAACAACACATAATCTTTAATATATAAATGCGTTCATCTATATATCGACTATTCATTTTGGGCAAGGAATTCTGTGGAATTTAATACTCAAAAATTATAATTTAAGTTCTGTGTCATTTGTGCTTGTCAAAATGTTATTATTTTTATAGACTCCATGTGCTCATAAAAATACTAAGGTGTGGGTTATTTTTTTACATGTGCCTAATCATGTCGATAGTTCTTTTTTTTTCATTTAATTAAATATGTTATTGTGTGTCTAACTTCATTGTGTTTTCTATCGTGACGTTGGTACATGTGTTATGATTTTTATACTACATACATAATATGTTGTTACTCCTATGTTATAGATTGTAGCTTAACCTTTAAAACCTTTGAAATATTTTATTAATGAATTTACCGCGAACTTAAATGTTTTTAAATGTTTACCAAAAAGAGCTTATCACTATTTGTGTAACTCCATCTCTCCTACGCAATTACTATCTTCCCTTTTACTTTATTAATTCCCCCGTATCTCATAGTCAGATACGTAGTTTTGTTTACTATATTCGCTTGATAATATTAAAATATCGATAACTTATCGACAATAGTGATGCACCAACGTCTCGATACTCGACTAATATATAAATGTTAACGTGTGTGTGCGTGTGCGGGGGGACAGGTGCGCGGCGCGGGGGGCCACAGTGGCGTGCCGGTGTCCATGCGCAACCACCATATACCTGTGAGTTGTACTGTCCATGTACGGGTAGTAGCTTACATACAGTCACTAAATTATCGATAAATTTGTTTTGATTCCAAAACTATTACACCGTGTAGTTTGGACGTCTAGGTATATAACTAGCCTGGCATGTGATAATTAAATGACGCAACCGCATTGCGTATGTTAAACAACATATTGTGTGCGTTCCAAACATGCAACGTGTGAAGTTCTAGGCATACGAGTAGTTATCAGTTACATCAGCCATTTTGTAGACATTTTTAACCGCCTTATTCATACATAGTTTTAAAATCTTTTATAGTTACCGAATATTTTGTCCCTTTTGAATTCAGATTAAGCGAGAAGACAAAACATTCGATAACTACTAAATAGGTTTTAAAACTGTTGAAAGTTTAATAACATAATAATTCAGATTTATGCAATTTTTGAATTGACATAATATTTAGTCACATCTGCAGTTTTAAGGTAATTTTTTAAGGTTAGCCAGGCATACTAGGGTTGATAAATTAATGAAATCTAAATACTGATTTAAAAGAGTGACTGTATGATAGCTTGTAAGTGTTGCATGCTTTATGTTTAGTTTTGTATGCTTTATTTGTGCGCTAAATATCAATACTATATTCATTTGTCTACTCATTATTAACAGTATTTTATGTTCGTTTCATCTTATAATCTCATAACATGTTATTTTAAAGTCATTTAAATTTTCAGATGTTAATATTAGTTAGCCATTAACTTCTACGACTCGACGAATCAAACACTGATTATGAATTTGTAAGATCAGTCCCTTTTTAATCAGCATATATCAGCATGAAAGACATTGGTTCTAAATAGCTAATACAATTTTGTTTTAATTCACGACACATAATGTTTTTTTTTAATTACCATGCAATACATGTTTTAAAATATCGATAACAAGAAGCAACTCTATCGCACGTTGTCAAATTTCTTTCATAAAGTGCACGTTTAATTTAATGCACAATTTTTGTAAATACACTTCGCATCCCATGTACATATAATTTTTAATATTGATGTGTTTTTGTGTGTGTTTCCAGCCACCGACGACAAGACCGTACTCGATAGCGGGCGCGTCGCAACTGCGAGTGTCGAGGCCTGTGATGGCACCTCCTGCGCAAAAACCTCCTCCAGGTTCGTATTATAATCACATATTGAAATGAATATATTTTTACTATTTTTAAAATAATTAAAGTC
Organism: Hyles euphorbiae; assembly: GCA_023078785.2. Taxonomy (NCBI): domain Eukaryota; kingdom Metazoa; phylum Arthropoda; class Insecta; order Lepidoptera; family Sphingidae; genus Hyles; species Hyles euphorbiae. The sequence goes on from CM041042.1 coordinate 4,846,175, forward strand.
GTACATACATATATTAACGACACACCTGTATCCTGTAGGAGTAGGCGGGAACTATGGGTCTTAACTTAGCTCGATCCTGATAAACTACTTTCGCTTCGTAAACTTTGATTAATCTCTTCATGCATTCACATTAATAATAATTAAAGTCAATTCTATTAAATCGATAATTTAAATTGATTCAATATTTCGATTAAATATAGTTAGTATTTGTATAGAGGTATATAACATCTGAAAACTTTGAAATTTATTCGTATAATGCTACATAAAAAGTGAGATAAATACAAATTGGACTGATCATATTATGATAAGAGCGCTGGATTAAATCCAGTGCTCTGTTGTTGTCTCATTTACAGTGCGTTGTTGTAAGATTATAAAGGAGACATTATGTGCTATAAATATTCTATAAATGAGCGATGATAACCATTGTATTTGTAATGCTATAAGCAGTAACATAATAGTGTTAGGAGTAACTAAGACATGTGGTGCATACTGCTGACCAATGGCCCATATTCTGTCACAGAGATGGCGTTATAAATTAATACGTTGAGGATGATATCAAATTCCTCACACTATTCGAAATTACTGATAGCTGAATAATGGATATTTATTGAGGAAACTGTATGAATGACATAATACACGTTGCATACTTGTGTATACTCGTGTTTATAGTAATAAACCATCTTTATCTTTATCCTCCTGAGACCCAGGGTACCAAATTTTGTCCAAATCAATTAATTTTTGATTTTTCGGAGATAAATGTTAGTAATTAAACCAGCAAAAGTAGAAAAAAAAAATCACCCCCACCAGAAGCCTTAAATGGAGGGTATCACAGGTGATACTTTGGGTCTTAATAATATCAAAACCTACAAAATTGTATTCAATTTTTATTAGTGTGAAACTCGTAAAAACAGTTTCTGTTTACATTTAAACACAAAAAAAGATTACACTCTATACATTTTATGAATGTGAGGTTATGACAACCGCGAAGCCTACATTTGGAACGGCTTTTTTGATCTGTTTTTATACATATCGGCAGATGTTGAGCTTCTTTTAATCTTTTCGCCACATGAGGAATAGGTGCCACGAATCTGTGTTTTCGTTGAGATGAAGTTGCAGGCTGAATATCTTGTGCTTCAATCACAACAGGTCGTGGGCTTTGTCGAGGGCTGTTTCGAGTAGTCCGCTCAATACTGGGGCTTACGTATTGCAAGTCAACTGGAAGTTTGTTATCATAAATCAAATATTTAGCTAATTCCATTTTAAATTCCAGGTATTGCATAATTTTATTTCGGTGTAATTCGCATCTCATTGCATCTTGCCTGTATTCAATCCAAGCTGCAGCTGCAGCAAAATCAAAGAAGTGGAAGATGGCTCGTACTGTCCACTTTCCAGTTCTTCCACGCATGGGGTACTTGCCGATAACTCTATCCAATAAATCGATTCCTCCCATGTTAGCATTGTATTTTTTTACAGCTACTGGTTGTGGAACATCTAAATATCGCTGATCTTTTTTGGACCACCGCCGGCATGTACCCAAGGGCTGGACGGCAACTTCTGTTGAAGCCAAGTGAATCGGTTTACTATCCAACCACTTGATGACAGCAATTTGTTTGTCTTGGCGTACAACACAGTCATAACTACCGCGTCCACTTGCTTGTAATGCTCTGTCGCTTTTGAGCAGGCTCTTTGGCTTCTTCTTTTGGTTAGGACGCTGATATTCTGGAACACGGTTTTTCATTAAAGTTCCTGTTCCATGCAAATTTCTAGCTGCTAACGTTTCCAAAAATACCAAAGACGTGAAATATCTATCACAGTAGATAGATGTTTTTTCTGGAAGAGTGTCCACCAGTTTCAGTACTACTCGTCCTCCTAAATCGAGCTTCTCGGGTGTGGGGTACATAGCGGATTCGATGGATGTACCTTTTCCTTGATACATGTACAGGTCCAGGGGAAGACCATTTGGATTAGACATTATGAAAATTTTAATACCTTCAGGATTTGGTTTTCCTTTTACAACTTGTTTCAATTTGCATTTGCCAGTAAAAGGCATCATTTGTTCATCGATTGCTACACACTTCTCTCTTACGTTACTTCTACAACCTTTTTCTATCCCAGATACAATAGGCCGGATCTTCCAAAATCTATAAATTTCTTTCTCAGCATCAGAAATAAGGTGATCTTTAACAAGTTTTATATTCGACCTCAATTTGAAATATCTATCCCGAGTCATGTTGCGAGCAATTAAATTAACTCGAGTTTCTGCAGCCCAGAACATTCTGAATCGAGGTAGACACAGGACACTCATTGCCATAGAACAACCAAAAAATATTTTCAGCTGTAATGCTGTACTATTCAACGAATTTCCGCTTCGGATGACACTGGAAATATTGGTGCAATCAGACATTGTGTCAAATAAACTTGAGTTGATGTATTTATGGAAATATTCTTGGGGATTACGTGGCTCGGAGAAATTTTCCAATGGAGGATCTTCCGAAAGTCCCTCTACAGCAACGGAGTTATCAAAATGTTCTGAATGATCCCACCTCAAAGGCCGATTTGTTGACAAGCGTCTCACGGAACGAGCGACTGATGTCAAAGGCTCATCATCAGAATTATTCCACTGTTCTTCATCAGAATCACGAGGTAATTCCAACCGTGAGGCACGAGGTTCCATTTCCAAGTCTTCAAATTATTCAGATATATCAAAATTCATCAGATAATCCTCAATTTGATAATCTCGTAAATCTGAAAATAGTATCGAATTTTAAGCAATGAGTGCCGAAGGTATCACCTATGATATTGGTAAAAAATCCCAAAAATATTAAAATTATAAACATTTTATTAAGCTTTTTCTAATTAAATAACAAAGTTAACACTGTTTTCAATAAAATAGAACCATAAAACTAAAAGAAAGCTAATTAAAAATGTTAATTACCTGCTCGTGGATTCGTCATGTTTCAAAAAACAAAAAGTGACGTAATTAACTGACCACACATAAATCCAGTGACATCGCATTGACATCCTTGTGCAATCAATCAATGAACGCACTCATAATCTTCCCTACGATATGAAATAATTCGAGTAATTAACGATAGATGTCGCTAAAAAAAATAATTTGTCAAGGTATCATAGGTGATACCGGAGGTCTCAGGAGGTTATAACAACAATATAAAAGAGATATCCTTGACCGACACGACCGCCATTTTACTCTGATGTAATTTGAATTGTTTTATTTTTGTAACATTCATTGGTATGAAAAAAAAGTATAAAATAAGTAAATATATGTATGTTTGTGTGTGCAGTGTGCGCGGTGGTGGAGCAGCCGCGCGTGTCGGCCCTGCCGCGCCCCTCGCGTCTGCCCGCGCCGCGCCGCGCGCTGCGGTAACTGTACACTACACTACACACGATACACTACACACTAGCCCAGTGATTCTCAACCTTTTTTTTGTTGCGGCACATATTTAATGATTTCAAAATTTGGCGGCACACATTTAACGATTTCAAAATTTGGCGGCACACAAAGAAAATGATAAAAGTTATTTACTTACTACAACACACTGCATAAATAGTTTATGCCAAAATATTTAAATATACGAAATAAACTAATATATACTACAATAATAACTAAACGTTTATTAAGGGATTAATTACAAGCTAATCATAAAAATATTTTTAATGCGAAATTTGAGCTTGATTTTTTTTTTGATAATTTGATTTATATTTGGTCGTAAAAATGACAATGCTACTCTCATATCGTAAAGAAAAGGTGCAGTAACTACTATGCAACACCTTGTGAATCCCAACTATCACTAAATCAACACGTTTTGTACGCAGAAGTGGCAAGTGTGCGCCGACTTGAGACATATTCCTATTGCTATGCACGCCGCTTCATCATAATTTGGCACTAAGAAAAAACGCGTTGCAAAGCAAATAATAAAATAATTAACTTTTATGTGGATTTAAATATATATTCATGTTAACAATATTTTTCTTTTTAAATGATATAATTTAATAATATTAACATTATTATATATTTGCAAAATTTGGCGGCACACTTTTGAAATTTGGCGGCACACAAAAGTGCCGCGGCACAGTGGTTGAGAATCACTGCACTAGCCTATCTTACACTTACTACTCTACACTGTACACTATTCTATCTTACATTTACGCCTCTAGACTTTCTTTATTTATTTTATTTATTTATTAAAATACAGAATTAGAAACAAAAAATAAATATTATTTCCACGAAACCGGGCTTCGGTTTGACCGTGGAGTTGGTGAGTCTCATTTACACATGTACATAACATTTGCATTAGACATTAAACAAACAAAATAACCCTTATGAGGTCAGAATTTTAAACAAAAATAGACACAGAAACTTTATGATATAACTATAAAATAAAATTAAACATGATATAACTTTAAACAATAAAATCTAACAAACTATATTATCTCACATTTACGCGAATGTTATTTGGATGACATAGAAATAAAACTATTTGTTACAAATTTAAACATGGATTTTGTTTAATTTATATATTTTTTTAATTTCTGGAATTTCGACGTTCGAATCCGCCCGGTGACCAAGAAAGTTGTAATCGAAATGTTTGAAAGCTTAAAAAATTAAATGTTGTATTTCGGTTTGAAGAACATGGTAGCCAGAATAACTACTAGACATATTGTGACTTAACATCTAATATCTCAGGATGGCGAGTACAGGGGAATGCCAAGCATTGCTTTGTAATTTAAGATGGCGCTTACCAACAAGCGAACGGCATAATCGTCTCGAAATTCAGTGCAATAAAAAAAATCTTAAACCAAATAAATAGTTACAAAAAACAAATAGTTTTATTTCAATACAACACATTAATCTTCAGTGCTTGCATTTATCTTTCATTTTCATTATACATATGGACGATCTGTGTAAAAGTATTCAAGAATAATTTTAGGACAAATAAAATTCTCTCTCAATATTTATATAAAAAATATATTTTATACAAAAAACTACAATAGCCTAAAACTAAAAAACCTTTTTATGAAGAATTTAGTAATTTTTTTAAAATTATTATAATTATAAAGTCTAAAATTTTCTTCAAATCTATCTTTCATGTACAGCCCGCCATCCGTATACTCAGTGGCGCCGGCGGCGGACGTGGAGCATTACTGACACATGGCCTGCTGTGCCAACCTACTGGGCCGCAGGACGTGATCTCTAGTGATGGACACTTAACTTCACTGTTAACAAGCGACGCACTTGTGAAAAACTATTCATTGTACTTGTACACAACGTTATGGAGAATAGCGATGAGTAGTGCCCTCTGTTGGTGATAATGGAAACTAAGATGGCGCTAGTGAGGCAAGAGTGTAAATAATTGCTAAATGTTTTACTTTACACAATTTCAAAACAATCTTAACTGTTCTGGTTTAAAAGTTTCTTCCATTGTTTACTTCATTACTTCCAAAAATCATAAATAAAATCAGTACTTTTGCTCCACAAACACCATTTTAATTTTCGATTGATCCCCATATAAGATGTTAATACTTATCCCTATTCTCCATGGATGATGCAAAACAACTAGTCCGATGTGAAGTTGACGCGTATTGCTGTGCTGTGAATTAATTTGATTGTCAGCGAAACTCTCGATTCAACTTCAGAGCGGACCAGTTGTATTGCCATTACTATACCAATGACGACTGGGCATTCGAATGTAATACAAAACTAGTCTTAATTTCACATAGATCTAGTTGTACTGGTGAAAATATGTGATATCGATACAAAAATACTAGATTGTTACGACAAAGGATCGTGGGGTTCTTAGGCTAATGGTGCAAAATTGAAATCGGAATTTAATCGCATTGTTAATCGTCTGATTATCGATTTCTATTATATCGATATATGTCCAATGTCCAATAAAATTGCCACGTGATTAGTAATTAAATGAGTAAATATTATGATCATTCGCAATTATAACAACGTTGTACATTGGTGTCTTATATATCGATAAACTAAGAAGTTGTGATAGAAATAATCGATGCTCACCGAATTTGCCCCAGTCGTCATATCAACGGTATTAGTATAACAATCAAAGACTCTGTAGTGTTTATTTAATCTCACGCCAGTGATTAACAAATTAGCATAATTCTATTTAAATTAAATAAATATTTAGTACTTTTCCGCTAATATAACTCTAAGCTTCGTGTAAAAATAATTCGACACAAGGAAATTCAATATCTAATACGACTGATCTTTTTAATCGAAAATCTTTTTTCTATCCTAAATAAGGATGATGTTATTCAAATGTTATAAATACGATTGATTTTGCTGGCGCGGGCTTAGATAACTTTTAGGCTATTGTTGACCAATTCGATGTAATTAGAAATTGTTGTGGACATTTAAAGAGCTGTTGTCGCGTTTGCTAATATACTTAGTGACAATAAATTGTGGATATGCACGGAATTTTTCGATTGGTACCAAAAGTTATATTTGATTAACGACTTGGTAATTGGATGACGAACATTGATTAATTTCTTAAGATCCTTTGAAGCATATCCACTACCATGGTGTTAGTCACAAATAACAATATAAGTGCATCATCTATCTTGTTAACATTGACATCTATGTATAAATCTTTTTAACTAGACAATTTTATAAATTCCCATTTTTTTGTATATTTCCGACATTCAAAGTTTTTTTTCTAGGAAAATTTTGCTAATGTCCTACGATGGGGGCTTTGAAATTCACTTTTCATTCAGTGAAAAGTCCATCAATTTCATCCTCCGATTAATATAACTATTTATTCATGTAAAACTATGCTCTCTCATATTTCTCATTGACTTTCAAGCTCAAAATTTGAAAAATGTCTAACTGGATCATGATTTGGTACAAATGCATACAAATTAAGATATTATTCCTATATTGTTTACAAATTTAGTAATAGTGTGAAAAAACAACTTGGTCTTAGTAATTTATTTCAGTTTAAGACATTTTGCATTTTGTTTAGAGATTGTAATCGTTTAGGGACGTGTAATTTAATTGTATGTGTTTAGACGTAAATTTTTATATTAAAATAATGTTGGTATATTGTAAAGTAACATAAAGGCGGGGTTATACGCACATCACGCCGACACGTTTGTATCGATTTGTTGAAAATGTTTATAAACACCGCAAACATCGGCCGCGATCACTAGCTCTCGATGGTGTAGGCACAAAATCCTTATGTAAATTTATAAATATTTTTCTCGTGTACATTATGTAAATTTCTGTCTTATCACGCGTTTCACTGTGCTTCCTTCATAGTATTTGACATTCAAATATAAAAATTTGTAACCTTCCAGTTCGCTTTATGGATTTGCCTGTTCCCTTTTGTACATCGATGTTTTCCGGCCAAAATACAGTATTACGATTAGATGTTTAAATTCACCTTCCGTTTTGCACATGCAGTGTATTGAACTTGCAGGAGTATGTTTTCTGTCCGTGTGATTCAGGAATAGTGTGCGGTCGTCGAAGCGTGTAGCGCCATTGGCGAGACATATTCAGCTTCACTCCTCGTGCTCTACGTTTATTTGGACACGTTGTGCCTTATTTAGGTAGTGTAAGGGATTTTGTTTTCATTTTCTAATAAAACTTATGTATTTAATGTTGTTTTTTTTTATCCTACTTAAAAAAATATAGTATACTAGAGGGGACAGTGTAAACAAAATGAACGATACCGTACTGTTCCTACAATTTCTGTCTCTGTAACACATACGCACGAACATCATCTGCGCTCTCGCTTCACTGGGTTCCCGTTTGCATGCACAATACGCAGAGATTTTGTTTGCGATGTCTGCTCTAGTATAATACCTCAATGACTTAAAATGTGTTTTTTTTTGTAAATTGTTTCGATTATGTTTCTAATTGTTTTATACTGGTCAATGAACTCGCCACCCTTCCTTTCGGTATAAGGAATAACAAGGGATATCAATTCGAAATATAAAACAGTAAAAGTAAATTTTGAAAAATAATAATTGTGTATTTAATACGGACAGGACAGCCTCCGTGGCGCAGTTGGTTAGACGCCGCCTGTGAAACGAGAGGCCGCGGGTTCGATCCCCGCACCGAGAGAAATGTTTGTGCAGCCCACAAATATTTCTTCCGGGTCTGGGTGTTTGTGAGACCGAAAAGTCTCTCGTAGTTCCTGATACCCACGACACAAGACTCGATCTTAGTGTGGGGGTCAGGACTATGTATGTGACTGTTGGGTGTTATTTATTAAAAAAAAAAAAATAATTTAATAAACTATCGCAGTTTAAATTGGTGAAGGTACTCGTGGTTTTTAGACTTTTAATCACAAGTGTGTATAAAACACATATCTAGATTAGTTTATTTTGTATTGCACTTCTTCGATAAGATTAGATATTTTTTTCTGTTTGTATTATAATTTTATAATTATTGATGAATGATAAATTTAACAACATTCCCATTAAACAAAGTGCTGAACTCGACTAAGAAATATGAATAAATTATAGGAAGGCACTACCAGATCTACACTTCAAATTATTATTTTAATTGAATATTTAGTACCTACCCAATTAATAATTATTAAGTCTCAATGGAAGGAGTCCATTAATATACAGAATGAGAACTTTATTGAAAGAGTCCTTATAGAAACCTTGATTACAATTTTTATGCCATGTAGCCACATTCAAAATAGTTGGCCATAAGCATGACACGAAATAACTGAAGAAATTACGAATAAAGTGATGACTGCTTTAGGCTAGGGATAAAGTACTTATAACATTACATCACGGAGTACACATAATATTTTATTTAATGAGTTCACGTTTACAAGAGAATCATTGTATTCAACTAGTAATATTAATAACGAGCGCAAACGAACTCCGTGTATTATAAGTTTGTAAATAGCACAGTTTTCTGTGTTGAGGATTTATAATTCATTAGTTTTAATTACGATACTCTACTGGGGCCACATAGTAAACTCTGATTTTAATTTGGTTTAAATGCATAAATTAAACAAATGCGACATCAAACTATAATCTAATTAGGTTTGTAGATCGCGACAATGACTCAAAATCTAACGTTCTTATTTCGGTGACCGCAAAACGTTAGAGTGCAGGCAGTAGATTTAAGCGGTAAAGTAATTATTAATATTAATAATTGGTTTAAACATGTTTTAGTTAATAAAACAAGTTATTAAGTAAAATAAGATTACTTTAAATCACACATCGGTGCTGCCATATAAAAATAATTATTTTTTTAATACGTCGCCACTGGCAATCAACTGTCACTATGACAAGTTTGTGTGTGTGTGTGCGTGAACGAAATCGCATGTTACGCTATGTGAGTGTGCGACGTCGTGAGTGCTGTCTGCGAGTAATTTTTGCTTTTTACCTTTTTATTTTTGTAATTAACCGATATAGACACAGTGATTAGTAATGTAATAACCGTAAGTGATAACTATTGTGATATGTTAACGCGATGGCAATTAAAATACGCAGTGTTTTCGTATACTATGTGAAGCAGTGCAATAACTCGTCACTTGGGTTGTTTGTCAATGACGTCTGCGTTTAGCGCAGCAAAAAGTGGAATTTTAGTTTGATTGTGACAAGTAGTGCAAACATAAATTATATAAATTGTGTTAATAGATGTGTGTTCGTAAAATGGATGAGTGTGTCCTCCACCTGAAGCTTCTTTCATCAACTGGGGCCAACAGAGGTGGCTCATGAAGAAAGGGTTAGTTTACCTGTTTATGTTTACTTTGTATGTCGCACGCATCCTCGATCATAATGTGTAATATCTATTTATATCCTAATTACGGGTTGATTGCGAAAGTTATGGCTATCGTTAGTATACGGTACAGGTTAGGAGCCAGCCATATATGTTTTTCCTACTCTAGCGCGCCCAAAAGTTGTTATAGTGTGGTTATAAGAGGAATTTCTAATATTTTAATTGATTGTCATCAACACGGATATAGCGATCGTTGTGTATAAAGGCAGGGATGTGTTATTTTTCTTTTGTTACTTTCTCTTATCCGTGAAGTGAAGGGAGCGAGGGGGACGGCGGTACGCGCGACGCCCCGTGCGAGACAAGGACGGCGCGCTATAGATCGAGTTGTACAATGCATGTTTTAGACATTCACAACTTTTGCTTTAGTATAGGAAACTTATGGTAAATGTGCGAGTTTTAAATGACATTTTATCTATTAGCAGATAAAATGTGTTACTCAATGATTGTTGCAATCATGTTTGGTAATGTTTTTTAAATGCACATGACCCAGCTTCACCTTATTTTATTCATATTGCTGATATATTTATTTATGCTGTTATGTTGATTCTTATGTAAAGTAATAATTTTATCCATTTATCTTTTAACCTCAAAAAGGATAGTTTCGAGTTTAAAATGAAAGGAATAATAGCTACTATATGGCTACTATATAGGTATACTATGGAGAGATAGATAATTTGGTCTCTGAAGTATTCAATATTAAATATGTATTATAAAAATAATATTTTGTATATGCTAAGGAACTACAAGTGTATAACAGTTTGTATTATCACATAACTATATATATTTATGTGTATTATGCCATAGATACACAGATTGTTAAAAAGAAAATTAAATATAATGTCACATTAATATTATACTTATTAGGATTCTATTACAATTACTTATGTAGTAGCAATAGGAAAAATTAGTCTATTCGGTTATTAAAACATTTAACACACATTAAAATGTAATAAACTAAAAAAACATAACTCCTAAAATTGAAACAACATTGTATTTTTACTAACAACAAAATATATTGTATGATCTCAAAGTAGTTATTGTTTAGTTCTGTTGCATAACTACACAATTACTTTAAATGCCATTTACATTTAACATATTTCAAAGTTGGGCATTAAAATGTAAGGCATCTCAAAGCCATAAAAAATAGTTATTGCTTATGAACGGCCTGATAAATAATGCCTATAGTAATAAAACTATATTAACATACAAATAATTATTCAGGCTAATTATTATTTTAGCCCAAATATGTCCCACTGCAGGGCAAGTCTCCTCTGTAATCAAGAGTAGCATTGAGAGTGGGTGGGCCAAATAGTCCACCAACATAGTGCACATTTGTGTATAGCTGTGGCATGAAATAAAACAAAATTAATCTCACAGTTAATTTCTACATTTACAAAATTAAATTGTCACTCAAAATATACTATAAAATATTACTTACAATAATTTATTTTTTGTTAATAACCTGCAAAGTTAAATTAAAGCATTGCATTTTTTTACAATTTTATAGTTACAGAGCCTATGTTGTATCAAATGACCTCTCTGTATCCATGTTATGTTAGTATGTGGATCCATTTTCAAATACTCATTGTGTAAAAAGTTTCTGTATCTTTATTATTAATCATAATCTAGATTAGTGGTTCTTAATATTCAACATGAGGAGCCATTTTACAAAATTTCTGTCTAACCATTCACCACCCAGTTGGTTGACTAGTTTGGTTGTATGTGAATAAAGTAGCAAAATGTAAGTAAATAGAAGGTTTTATACATACATACATAAACTCACGCCTATATCCCAAGAAGGGGTAGGCAGAGGTGCCAGGACACCCACATTTCGCCTTGTATGTTCCGTCCCACAATGTGATAGGTGGCGAACCTATCGCCATATCGGGCACAAATTCCTGACTCTGGACTGATATAATGGATAGAAAAATCCAATATCACTTTGCCCTACCCGGGATTCGAACCCGAGACCTCAGCTTTGTAACCGTACCTTAGTACAACTACGCCACTGAGGCAGTCAGAAGGTTTTATATCTACCCATAAATACAACATACATAAAATCATTTAAGGAAGACCTTAGGATCACTACTTGGACCACTTGAGATGCTTGCAAGGATCACCAGTGGTCTGTGTAACACTGGTTACAAACCATTGTCCTAGATAATTTTGTTGCATCTTTAGGTCTATCTGTCGTCAGCCACAGGAATTACACTGCTGAATGTAGGCCATCCTTAAGGTCTTTATAGTCCATGACCTGTTAGAAGCAGGCTACACCCAGTCTGAAGCATTTAACTTATTCCCTAAGTATTGTTTTTGTTCAGAGGCTTATTCTGAGCATAGTTTCTTATTTATTCAATTATTTTAATACCACCAAGGTAGTTATTGTCTGTCCAACATCATTTATACACAGACAATTGGTTACATAGCAGCTGCAGTATTAAAATTCCAAATAATCTCCTCTAATACACACCAAAAATCTTGTATTACTTATGTAGTTACTGAGACAGATGAGATGATTTTAATTTCATAATATACAAAACTACAACAACACTGTATTTTACAGCAATGAAAATACAAATCATATTATGGATTACTTAAAGAATATACCCATATGCCTTCCACAGTAGGGCACGGGCCTCATCTAAAATTGTGAGCATACTATACTTCATGGTTAATAAGATATTTAACTCAAGTTTGCAACTGGTGATAGGTCTTTTATATGTGAGAGGCTGCATGGGTGGGTACCACTGCAATGTCTATTTCTCCAGTGAAATACCAGTTTAAATTCACTGTTGTGCTTCGGATTTAAGGACATTGTAGCCAGAGTAACTAGTGGACATATTGAGACTTAACAACTTATGTCTCATGATGGTGCAGTGGAATGCCAAGCATTGATTTGTAATTCATGGTGTTGTTTGGTTTTTCTACTGTTGATGAGCGGTCGCATCGCTTACCATCAGGCAAACGGCATGCTCGTCTCGCCATTCACTGCAATAAAAAAAGTTTTTAATTGTATTTATCAAAACATATCCATATCCAAAATCTGGCAAACAAAAATATTTGTGAATCCATTCAGAACTAAACAAGCTAAAAATGTTTTAAATACTGCAAAGGGAGTACTTAAATGATGCAAATCATAACTAGTGATGTCACTGCTCACTTACAGTTTGCCCATTGAAAAGAGACTGTAAGATGTTCTCATTATGCTCTAACTCTTTCTTTTAAAATACTTATATTTTCCTTGTGTTGCAAGCTACTCCAATAATGTTTTTATAGAAATGTTATATTTTAATAGTAGTTTTATTTATACATAAAAAAGTATTAAAATATAAAAACAATCATGGTTTACCCCTTAAAAATCTGTCATGTAATGTACTCATTTGTAGATACATAAATTTGATGTCCAAGTAATGCTTAAAACATACCTTCTAATCAAAATAATTCTAAAACTTTGTATGAATTAATAAACATGACAGTTTATTTAATCATTTCAATTCACTCAAAATGCTAATGAAAAATGCCAATGTGCACTATCACATCTTGTCAATGTTTGGTACAATGATTTATAATGTAGCATTTATTGATAACAAATTTATTTTAGTTAATGATTGTATGTAGGTTACAGCGCCAACCACATTACTTATCACTCCCCCTGTAGATGTGTGGCCTACAAAACAAGTTATGACACATTAACAAGTATAATTTAATTGATTGTTAATATTAAACTGTGAAAGCCGATAGGCTAATTGTATGTGTTTCATTATGAAATCTCTTGGGCCTATGTTATTATTATATAATAATATGTTCATAAGTGGATTCCATGTTAAGATTCATTAAGATTAATGCTGATAATGAAATATCGGTGATGAGCCTAATGTTCAATATTTTAATCTTACCACACACCACTGTAAATTGAGACATCAAGGAAATGAGTAGAACTGACTGAAATATAAAAGATTTCATACTTCATTAGTCAGTTGCCATGGATTTATTTTAAATAAATGATATACAAAACTATCTAAACTAGATCTACAAGCTACATTTTGTATTTATAAGAAAATATTAAGATTATGTATTTAGATTCAAATATATTGTAATCACATACAAACTTTGTTAATTAAAGAGATCTAGTAAATTAATTACTTAGATGTACTGTAATTAAAGTCATCTGTAACATCTTTCTTCTTATGTTATTTATCATTTTTTACAACCACAGGAAATTCAACATTAAACATGATCTTCCTCAAGGATTTAGTGATCTGTTAAAAATGAAAATTATTTATGGAATACATTAAAAAGTTCAAAATTATTTATATTTAGTCCTTTCTGTATTCTGCCACTTGGTTTAGAAAGTGGTTTTCACTAAACAGGAATATGCAAAATACTTTAGGGTTGCTCTTTTTAAAACCTGTTTTAATATAGTGCTTATTAAAAAAATTACAAGTGGCCATAAAACAAAGTAATTCATTAAAATTAATAAGCAATAAAAAACACTATCTCAAAGAAAATCAAATAACAAAATAAACTTGCAATTTTTTACATAACAGCCGGGTACAATTTATTTGCAATTTTCAAAACATTATTATGTCTCGAAAACCTTTTTTTTATACTTCAAGTCATTAAAAAGTATACCTGTGAATTATTTACCAATACCAAGACTGCAGGAAAATCAAACAAATCAATATAAAATCCTTAAAATTTTAATTACATGTCACCGCAGCTAGCCGGACGTCCTCAACAATCAACACCTAACGCGTGGCGAACCCACCTGTCTGATTGCATTCCAAACGCGTCAACACCTCAATACGAGCGAGAAAAGCGCAAACAGCAGAAAAGCGTTGAGCGCTACAAGCACTCCTTAAAGCGTCTATCAATCCTTCGAACTCGCAACTTCTTCCGTTGTATGTAAAACGCTTCTTTAGCAATTTAAAGTCGACTAAATAGTAAATACACATTGAAAGTACAAGGCACGTTTAAGGATTTCCTGTGCTAAAACGAGGTTCTACGACTGGCGGGTGTGTCGCGTCCTTTTTTGTTGGCGGTACAAATCGTCAACAGGTTCGATTCTCGTGTCATTGTCTGCTACATTGTCACGTACTTTTAACCTATTTTGATATAGGATGTAATAGTAATTTGATAGTACAAATCTTCGATCATATACACACTAGATACACAGTTCCCTATAAACGTTCTGTTAAAAAGTGGCACCGATGCGTTGACACAAAAAAGTAAACAAAAAGATCACATATGCCAAATATATTAAAACAAATTCCACCTTATTCCTGGAGCTTAAAGTAGCTTTTCACATAATATTGTCTAATGTTCTGTGACGTTTTAGAAGCAACGGTCGATGCGTGACTGAAGGCGAAAAAGTGCTTAAAGCTTAAGAGGAATGTTATGGCACTAATAGGGTGTTTGATTATTCAATTATATCAGTTGAATTAATAATTACATATGCCTCATTAATTTATATCTGTTTGTATAATCCTAGCCAAAGGCTTAATCCGATTAAACATATATTGATATCAGTTTGCACGCTGCACCAATTCGGTGCGGTGGGGCAAGCCAAGTGAGAAATAGCCAGCTGTGAAAAGAAACACAATAAGATTAAGAAAAGTGTTTACGTGATCGGTAAATAAGATGTTTCGAGCTTGAGTAGTTTCAGTTACACGACATGAAACTCGTATTGTAATAACGATACGAGAATGTTGATGAATTACACTAATCACGTGACCAGCTGGATTGCAGCAAAAACAGGCGCAATTATACACGATAAATAATATTTAAACGACACATAAGGTCGTTAATTAAAATTCACTGGGTATAGAATGCAATGAAACATTTCGGACATGCGAACCGCCTTGACCCTCGCGAGTGATCACTGTGTCAAGGGCCTATTCGGTTGAGGGTACTTGAACAACTCGTTTTGAATCATGCAAATCGGATGATCAGGCACCCTATTATTCCCTACCGGTTTGCGCTCAATGATGTTTTGTGTTTGTTTCGGAAGTCGGGTTGACCCTTTTGTTGGGGTGTTTTAGATCTGTATTGTAATAATATGTCAGATTAACTGGTTTATAATAAACACTGAATGCACAAATTATTATGTTAATCTTATCATTTGTGACTTACTTAGTCATATATATACTTAGTGATATATTGTGCTTTATTAGGCAAGGGTTTCCTAGCAAAGACATTGATACACAATTAACATTGAAATATTATACCTACTATACTCGGAAATGGAATCCGAGATCAAAAATGTAAACAAAAGTGTTACCACTACAATAAAATAATTTGTCATGGTAGTTTGTTCACAACCGTTAAAAAAACAGGTTGGAATTATTCTCATTCGTTAAATAAGTATAAAACAAAGCCAAATAAAAAAAAATTGGTATAATATTTACATAAACTACAATTTCAACTTCTTTTTTAAGTATGTGAAAAAAATGGTAATAAAATATTTTATGCTACAGGTATTATGCAGAAATTCGTAATCTTAGGCCACTGAAATAAAACTTTTTTTAAATTTCGTCTCCATAACTACAAATACGTCGGTTTGACACCCGCGACACCTCCCTTTAGTTCATTTAGTTGCTTAACTTGATGAATGTGCATCATGTGATAAAGTTACGTCGCTGTGATGCTGGTTTCACGTTTTCTGTTAAGTTTTTGTTCTATTTTGTTCCTAATATTTCTGGCGCTCGTGTTCCTAGACGAACGCACTATGGTCTTTGAAAATCACTGTGAGTTAAACCCATTAGAATTTGTTTGGGCCCAAGTCAAGGGTCACGTCGACAGGCATAATAAAACATTCAAAATGTTCAAAGTTCAAAAATAAATATAAATAAATAAAACATAGTACTCGCAACATTTGAATCTATTCACTAATCAAATTATACCCAATATGTTTTTGGGAAAATGTTTCATAACCCTGAAATGTCACTTTTACAATGACATTTGTTTGTTTACATTTTTGATCTCGAATTCGATTTCCGAGTATAGAGTGGACATAGGGAACAAAATCTCTGCGCATTGTGTTAATCCTAAATTCCTGTGTGCGTTCACACTGGAACTCAGGTAAGCGAGAGCGAAGATGATGTTATTGCTTAGGCGTGACAGAGACAGAACACAGAAAGAGTGGTACAATACCATTCATTTTTGTCACAAATATTGTTCCTTCTAGTATATGTAATATCTGCACAAATAACCTTAAATAAAAGACTAAACATAAATAATTGATTGGGATAACACCATTGAGATATTATACTAGAGGGGACACTGCAAACAAAATGTTTGTAACAAAATGAAGGATACATTCTATTTTTGTCTCTGTCACGCCTAAGAAGTAACATATCTTC
Source organism: Hyles euphorbiae (assembly GCA_023078785.2). Classification (NCBI taxonomy): domain Eukaryota; kingdom Metazoa; phylum Arthropoda; class Insecta; order Lepidoptera; family Sphingidae; genus Hyles; species Hyles euphorbiae. The sequence goes on from CM041042.1 coordinate 4,863,323, forward strand.
GCTCTCGCTTCAATGTGTACCTTGTGCACACACCATACGCAGAGATTTTGTTCCCGATGTCCGCTCTAGTATAATACCTCAATGGATAACACTTAAAAAAAGTAAAATCTGGCTAAGTTTTAGAAAGAATACATAAACAATAGCCAACACATAAAATAATGCAATAAAACTAAGTTCGACTAAAATAATTATTCACAAGAGTATGAAGGTGATAGTAACAAAGTTGTGAGAGAATTGAGAGTAGGTACATAAATCTTAGATTGTTATGGCTGAACACTTAATTATTTAGTGAAAACTATGTCAGCACTCCGCACGCCCGTAAACAATGATTTAAAACTAAATCTTAATTCTGTTAGGGGTGGAGAACATTTACCATTTTTAATACAAATGTGATATCAAAATTATGACGGAAAATGTTGTCTATAGTTGGTTATCACTGCGAATATTTTAAAGATATGGGTTTCATGAAACTTATCTTTAATGTAAGTATTGGCAGTGTATACGAAATGTTACTAAAAAACTGTCTATGTATTCATCAACACACTCACACTATAGGACGAAAACCTTTTGCCCCTATAATTGCAAAGTGGAAGCTAGCTGCCTAGCATTGGAATCTATTTATATACGCTTATATTACTAAGTCATTGATGGCCTTATTCATAGACAATTTTTAAACTTATTTTAGTTATCGAATGTTTCAAAAGAATTGAGAATTCAGTTTGAGGGAAGAAGACAAAATATTCGATAAAATTAATATTGGTTTTAAACCTGTATGTATAATGTCTATAATGTCCCTATTTCCCCATGTCCCTTTGTATGCTTAAATCTTTAAAACTACGCAACGGATTTTGATGCGGTTTTTTTAATAGATAGAGTGATTCAAGAAGAAGGTTTATATGTATACGTGCATATTATTGTACAGAAATCTATTTGTAACCGGGCGAAGCTGGGCCGGGCCGCTAGTAGAATATATTTGCAGAAATATACATGCACTAAAAATGTTTTTATCCACGCTCCATGGTATCGCCTTCAATACTCAATAATGGCGGTGCAATTAATTTAAAAGTGATTGCTCCAGTACACCCCGGTAACAAGCCAGTTGTACGTTTTACGATTCTCGTACACTCTAATTCACAATAAAGAAACGTTGTAAATTTAACAGATTTCAATTGAAACAGCATGCTGTTTTAGCGCTGGGCATCGACTATTTGTAGCAATGGGTTCGATACTTAGAATTTTATTTTACAGACAACATGCGATTTAATTTTATTGCTATTAATTCGTGGACTAATGTCATATACGTTTTAATTCTTTAGAATATAAGAAAAAATAATTTCCAAAATTGCGTCGACTTAGGCCTTTGATACTAAACTGTTATCAGTTGACACAATTATGCCAGGCAACTCGAAACCAGAAATGCACAGCCTGTATCCGAAAGGCGATACAAACGTGGATAACTATCGTGAGTTTTAAATCATCGTGTTTACATGAACAAGATGTTTAAAATGTACCTTGGTTTGTGCCAAGGAAAACGCTCATAACGTTTGAAACGTTTTCGAGAATTTCATGGTTTTACCTGTCGATACGAAATATAATTAATGACATTTATATCTCGCTTTAATAATTTGATTATTTCACTATCAATATAATATTTAATCAGCGCTACTGATAAAAGTAATGAGAGTTATCTAACAAAGTGGGGCACAAGCGCTCAGCTTGATGTAGTTGAAAAATGTTTTGAGACCTTGTGACATGAGGCGTGCGGTCACGGTTCTTGCTACACATTGTATTAATTACTTATACTACGTTACACTACGCACTGCGAACTTGCACTGCATTGAAATTCATTATGTCATTTAAATTGTCCCAGATTGGGCAAATGGATATTTTTCTATTCATTATCAAATATCAGCCCAGGGTCAGGTATTCGTGCCCGATATGGCGATAGGCTCACTCCCTATCACATTGTGGGACGGAAAACACAAGGCGAATACCTCTGCTTACACCTGGGAAAAAGTTGTGAATTTATGTATGTATCTGTATCAGTCCATATACGACCTATTCTACAATCGAGAGTACGATTGAAAGTGTTTACGCCACTGTATGTATGAATGTATTTCAATAGTACACATTAAGTAGCTCTGTTTCCTCGGACACAAATTACTACACATTGAGAGTACTTATCCTCGTTAAAATGTATATTATGCGTCGTAAACCTCTTAGTTAAATAGTTGTTCGTGAAGATGCTCATAGACAATAAGGGAAATCAGTGCGCTGTTACGTAATCCCATAGCGGCTCGGTAGCGCTGCGGACCACCCGGCTATGTTTGTTTTTGTTACTATCTCCGGTCCACGGTAAAACGAGTCGCGCCACCCCCCTCCGCCCTCCACAATTAAGACCCGCGAGGGGTACATCGATCATCCGCTTAGTTCCAATAAAGGCTGGTCGTTGCAACTGACACTTCAAAATGATCCTTCAGTAAAAGCCTCTGGGGTTGTTTTATTTTTTTTATTAGTTCAAATCGTAGTTTTGAAGTTATCCCGTGCCCGCAGTATGGGGCAATGACTTGTTTTACTAGTTGACAATTTTCGTTGGATATTTGTCATGTAAATAGTTTTATGTATTTGCTTTTCTCATTTGGTAATACGATCCGTGAAGTTTATATAAATATATACATACTTATGTTTGGAGTGAAATATATGGCATTATTTGTAATAGTAATGACTCGTTTTTGAATGGCAAAGTTAGTTTTACCGTTAGGTCACGTTTTTTTGTGAATTGTGACATCTTGGCTCGGCAAAAATGGTTTTATCTGTTTTTATTACCTGTGTTTTGTTTTTATGCCACATTAACATTCAATATACTTACTTACTATTAATTTGTATTATCAACAGATACAGACGAAATCATTAAAAAGCAACTTGTGTTCTCATAGCAATATTAATAACATCCGCTACACAAAAATATAATGGCGTTAAATCTCTTGATGGGTAAATTATAAAACGTGTAACGCATGTTTTGCAGATTACTACAAACTACATGCCAAAAATGATACTATTCTTGTACTGTATAAAAAGAACAAACCATTACACATTTCACATTAACATATTTATTTAAAAGCTTTAATGTACCTCAGTGACAAAAAAAACAATGTACCTTACTTATAAAACATCAAACAGTACAGCGAAAATATTGCCACCAAAACATTTACAGTCTCCAAAGAACTTAAGGATAACGTTGAATGAGCAGCGAAGTTGACGGAATTAATGTAACACTTCATAGCAGTTTGGCGCGAACTCCCCCGAAATCCGCGAATAATTGCAATAAATAGAGAACGTGGGGAGATCTTGTCTCTGTTGGCAACTCGCCCGAAACGCCGCCAATGCACGATTATAAACCGTCTCCATCAAATCTGTAATGTTTTGAAAAAAAAAAACCTTCGTATTGACTTCTTTGTAATAATAGTTAAAAAAAACTAAAATACACGCTTTAATAAGATATACAACTAAAAAAGTAAAAATAATTGATACTGAATTTAAGATAAGAAAATGGAGTAAAAAATACATATATTTTATTGTTACAAAGCGTGGGGTGTTTACAACAATTACTTATCCTCCTGCACCCCACGCTTTGTAACAATAAAATATATGAATTTTTTACTCCATTTTCTTATCTTAAATTCAGTATCAATTATTTTTACTTTTTTAGTTGTATATCTTATTAAAGCGTGTATTTTAGTTTTTTTTAACTATTATATAATTGTTTTGACTAAAAACATCCATCTACGGCTGTATTTCCAATCAATAACGCCATCTGTTGGTCAGTAGTAACATTTGACACTTGAAGAATACAATGTTAACGCCATCTAGCGATGAATGTAGCAATGGTCATCAATTATAAGAATAATTAATCCTGGCGAATCTAATCAGGATAATTATATATTTTAATCGAATTATTGTATTGTCATCGGTCTTTGACAGGTGTGCAAAATTTGAACGAAATCTGGCCGTTTAAAGTGGGTCAAAATCGCGCCCAAAGAAGTCGGTTACAAACAAACATACAAATATACAAATATACAAACATACAAACATACAAACATACAAGTGAAGCTAATATAAAGCGTGTAAAAATATCACCATCTATAAGTCCACTGCTGGGTTTGGGACCCGTTAAATCAAAAGTATCATTAGGCTAAGGTTTAAATCCTCCACTATTGGGCTTATTGGGTGGAAGAATTTCACATACTGTATAAATTCTTGTTTTAATATTTCTACGATAAGTATTTTTGCGATATGTTTCTTTAGTTCAAAGAAAGTTATTTTGTGAAAAACTTCTTGAATAATGCTTTAATAATAAATGTTATTGATGTTAAAACAATGTTACACTATCTAACGATACAAAAGATTATCTTTCAATAGTTTAAAGATAAAAATATCCAGAAAATTGAACTTCCCGAGTCCGCCATTTTGTAAGATGTCTTTAGTACTCTGGATCGACGATATTTTTATGGAGTTAAAGCAATGTCTTACCGACAAACCGATAGGAAACTTATTTATAGTATTTCTGTACATTTGATATGATTTCGCTCGGAAACTGTATAAAAACTGTAATCATGTTTGTACTACGTCGTAGATATTTCATTTCATTTACTACGAGTATGTATTTTCGTTCTTAGATGTTGTTTCAATAAAATTTGCAAAAATGACAACATTTGGAATTTACCGAATCCTGTGTTGTTGTGTCCTACTTTTTCATATACTTATTTGTATTGTATTTATTTATTTATCTATTGTTATTTATACATTTACATGTAGTAATGCTGAAAACGTAGAGGTAACAACTGACGCAGCATTAGTTATTAACGTTTATTACAAATTATTAGATTTTTTGCATCGAACAAAGTCCACAAAGATCGCGAAGTAAAAACTCAACCAAAATTATTTTTGCGCTCTGTTCCATCTTAACTATTACTTTATTTGAACTACCGTTTTCCATCACTAATCACTTTTTGTCTTTTCTTTGTCAATTCCCTTTTATCGCTCCCGAAGGAGACAAAGCACGCTAACTGATTGCATCGGACGTGTCGACGTACGCGGCGCGTCACTCATTACTTACCTTTAATTAGTCGCTTTTAACCATCCTATCCTATAATAGAAAGAAGAGGGGGTCCAACTGATCCCAATTCATTAACCATCCGGCCCGGGAGGGTTGAATTTGAAACATACGGACCAACCCGCTAACGACCCGAGACGTCTTGTTAAAATCTTCGCCACCCTTTCAAGTTTTAGAGTTGGTTCACTTAGCGGTCGGATATTTAGATGGATTTCAATTCATAAACGATAATAAACGTCCTATCTTATAGTCGATGAAATTTTGGAATTGAAAGGTAAAGTTAAGCGGTTAAGGTTTTGGTTGTATTAATTAAAATTAGTGAATAAGCTAAGGGTAAGTTTTGACTGTGATTTGTGCTGCCTTACTTTCTGATTATTTTAATCTTAATTCCTAATATAACAAGAGACATGCTTAAAATATGTTAAATGTGTAACTCACACGGCACATTTGAGGATAGGATATGCATAACTGTAAAAATTTGCGTACGAATTTCGAATTAAAAAAATAAGAATTCAATCGATGCCTGCACCTCCTTTGAACAAAAATAATTTAGCAGATGCTGAGATATCGGTATCTGGAATAATATCTGAGTTTCGTTGCGAATGGGCAATAATACATTAACTGCCCATTATGAAACAAAAGATATGATATGATTTTTTTACATACTAAAGCCCGTTTACCTTGATATCGCAAAATCAAATATTGTTTTATTGAATATTATTATCAACACTGAATTAAAAAAGGTTGCAATGTAATTTGATATAATATTTATCGCGGTGGAAAGATGGCGGTTTACACGTTGTTAAAGAATAAAGCAAAGCAGTATTTTTCAATTTACTGTTGGTATTTTTGTTCCCACGCCGTTATATTATATTATACGTGTTTATTGAAAGAAATTCTCAAATGATATTCCTCAAAATTGTTTGCAGTTTTCATGGGAATTCGTTGATATCTCGATTCAGTTTGAGTGCGAATTTCGTAAAATCCCCCGGTGAAGTGGCGTTTTAATCCGTTAAGCCGCATCGATATGATTGAGTGAAATACGTTCAACTACCGTTCTCAATTTAATTATAGTTTTCATTCATTATACGTATATTGGTCGTTATTTAATTATACAGATGCGTATGAAAATATTATTATGGTTTTGCATTTTTCTGCTGGGAACTTTTGCGTTGGAAAATAGGCAGGTTGGTCTGTCTTTTTGAATGCTGTGAGTTCACCGCTGAAGATAGAAGTCCTCCTAGAATATCCGTACTTTTAACTTCTTTACTTATGATTCATTCTATTATTTTAGTTGTCATTTATTTGTAAGGTTTCTATGTTTTATTTGTTTTTGTTATTTTGGTGTTCAATAAAGTGTTGTGTACTTCCTCGAGTATTAAGAATATTCGAAGCTGCCAAGCTGGAAGCGCTTGCATGCAGCGACTTTTTGCAACCTTTGCTAAATCGTTTGGTTGGAGTAGTGTTACCGGTCATTGAAAATTGATGGACATAGATAGGGAGAGAAGTAAAGGGTAGGATAGTAGCAAAACCAAACACCACCATGAATTCACCACCAGCTCGGCCACAATATCCGCGTCTGTACCGAGCTGGAAGACCAGAGACACTGACATACCCCTTTCGGCCTCCCCCGGGGTACCGAATGGGCAGCTTAATATCTTTTCCGCTGGAAAATAAAACACTGTTTTGGTCCGATCTGAAGGACATATACTAACTATTGAACATATTGAGATTCAACATCTTATGTCTCAGGATGGTGCCTGCAGTGGAATGCCAAAATTTCTTTGTAACCAATGTTTGGTTTTGATGCCGTCCATGAGCTGCCGTATCGCTTACCATCAGGCGTTTGACATGCTCGTCTCGCCATTCATTGCAATAAAACAAGTCAGTATAAAGAGAAAGATTGCACTAATTGTAGGCTACTACATGGTTTTTTTGTAAGCTATGCACGAATAAATAGGCGTTAAATGAGGTTTAAGATGAAAATAAATTAAAAAAGTAATATTTTTAAAACATTTATCCATTAAATCCAGTATTATGTTAGGGCCTCTTAAAATATTACTTTACAACACCCAAGAGCGCAGAAGCTTCTATGAAAACCATGATGTAAAATAAAGATTATAGACAGACATTTGAATTGAAACTTAATAAATGCAGATTTGGAATATCAATGCCATAGTGTTTTACTCACAATAATTGGTTCCCATCCCTATTATTTTTTCTAGACTTACAAGTGCAGTATTTAATGGGGATCTCAAGCGCGTCTTATGCAGGCAGCTGCCTTTCACAGGTCGTTCCATCTCACCGCACGCGTCTATACTCACCGCTTAGTGGCCGTTGTATACTTATAAGTCTTTCATATCTTGTGAGCTTTTTTGTATGCCTTGGAAGAAAGAAACTAAATATATTGGTAATCTATGGTCGACGATATTCTTAAAATATCACAAAGAGGTAAATAAACAAGCGATTCTCTCTATACAAAAAAATTCACCGCTTTTGTAGAATTGTTTTATAATGTTATTCTATGTTCAAATGCCATTTATTTATGCACTTTGTGTAACTTATTAATAATGTTCAATTCGTCATAATTTTGAATGACATCGGTGATCTAAACAAACGATTCATGTTTAATGAAGGTTCAGTTAACTGAATAAAGTATAAGCAATTTATCAAATCAAATTGGCAACATAATTTCTCGAAGCAGAATAATCTATTTTCACCCCTAACAACACGTTTAAATATATCCTTCCATACCCGAAATTGCATTCTATTTTTGCCCCATTGATTCCTTCTCGCTGTATTTTATGTTTGTTATTTTTGAATGGAGTGTGTTTCCCTTTTTTTCCTTTAGGGTTGATCCCTACGCCCTCTGTAGTGATGGAGGACTTGTCATTCACAAAGTCTATTTATAACTGTTACTTTTACTACTACCCACATATTGCATAAGATTTATGAACCTTGGAGGGTAATTTTGACACAGCTTTTTCAGGTGTCGGAAACTATTTACCCGGTACATTAGTTGTTATTTCATTGGGTCCTGTTTATTTATTAGATTTGGAGGGATAGGGTTCCTTGGTGAAGTAAATTTGAATTGATATAATGAAGTAGATTAGTTGCATCAGTGCGTTGGACGACTTGAAAAATTTTGAAAGTCAAGTCGTTAGTTCACAAGTTCAAAATATTTCATCGTTGCTCTTGTTGAATCTGTTATTACGTCTAGACAAATATGCAAAAATTTGAAACCCGCATAGTAAATTAAATTTTTAATAAGATATTTTAGAATCTTAAATGTATGTCTTTTTTTACCAGCAACATTTAGCATTAGCAAATTTCAAAAGCGTTCTTAAAATAGATAATATTCTGGTCTGAACTGTGGCTCGTGTCTCATAGTTTTACTGAATAAAATAAAACATAAAATTGATTAACATAACGTTGTCTATGCATGTAAACCGTGTTAGCATTTTATAATTCAGAACCAGTATCGCTTCGTGTAACATGTATTATATTTGTTACAATAGTGTTATTAACATAAAAGAATTAATATCCATACATTACAATTGATCCGAGTCTTGAAGTCGACACTCGACACTGTGTGACCACATTTCCTGTTTCCTTTTAATAGGTATTCGATTAAAAATAAGTTTATTATTTACAAACAAGTTGTGTTTTATAATAAACTTGTAATCGTGGTTTTACACGATTGATTGAATTGTTGTCTTTCAAGTGCTTATTTTGTGACAGAGATCAAGGATTAATATTTATGTATTCGCTTCTTGTATTTATGTACAATTTTATGAATACTTACGGCCTTATTCATAGAGTTATAAAACATATTTTAGCTAGCGAATGTTTTGTCCCTTTCTAACGACTTTTGAATTCAGTTTCACCGAAGAAAACAAAACATACTCAAAATAGATTTTGGAATTGTCTATAAATAAGGTCATTAATATACAGCGATTTTACAATACTTAAAATAATTGATTAATGTTAGTTTTTTTTTTCAATTGCCACTGTTTTAGATTACTTGCGAAAATACGCAAAAACATTTAAAAAAAATGTTTTCTCCCTTTTAATCTACCAGAAACATTAGACGACAAACAACAAAATCCCGTGTAGTGTCTGGTTTGCATAACTACATCCAATTAGGAATTGTTGGTAGCTCACTCGTACAAATGTTGCGAACGTAATTTTCTTAATTAACAGTTCTGTCTGTGCCACTTTGTGCGGGACAAAGGAATTGCAAAGAATTACTATTATCAGGCTTTGTGAACAAGGGTCGCCGGTTCGGGCCCGGCAACTTGTTGATGATTACTTTGGGATGGTCTTTGCGGCTTAAAGGCGTAGGTTTACCGACCATGTATCTAATGCGTCATTGGTCAATATAATATAACATGATTATGTTAACAAAATTATTGTTATTTTTGTGAAGTACGCCGTTAAGGCTAAAATAGTTTGGTTCAGCGCAAATAATTAGATTGCATTTAATTTTAAGGTCACCAGTTTATGACACGTATATTATGTTCGATTGATGACAATGATTCTTGTTGCCAGATGCTTTAAGTCCCAAGACTATGTGCTCAACTATTAGACAAGTATCATCATTAGCCCGTTGCAACCTACTGCTGTCAGAACTCTCCCAAGCAATGCCATGAAGCCTGGTCTGCTGCTTTATGTATCTAGTCGCTGCCGGCTCTAAGACGATAATGATCTGATAGAATTATTTCGCCAATTCAATAGATAGTGATGTTGCTACAAATCTGTCATTTAATATCGGTCACTTACCTACCATTTATGCAATATCTTCAGGATATGATTGTCCTTACAAACGATTGCCAATGTAAGAAATATTCTTTCAAGATAAAAATATCTTGGAATGAAAGGAAATTGATGTAGATAAAGATGACAGTGCAAGTACAAGAGATTGCACGGATAATGAAGATATCTAAGATAAAATAGGAGTTACAGATATAATATGTGATAATAATACAGCCGTTGAACTAGTTACGTAAGAACTGGTCATAAAGATTGTCCGTCTCATTTCCTTTGAATGTCTTAGACATGTAATCAAAAGAATATTCGATTTTCATATGTCATACTAGATTACTGTGATTTATATTTGCACTAATAAGGTCAACCAATAGCCGGTATAATTGGTCTAAGCGATATAGCAAAAATAAAGGGGAATCTAATTAAGATTAACCGTGTATCTCATTTGCTTGTGTTCGATATAGAATTAATTAATAAATTTGCATTGGAACTAATAGTATTAGAACGTATATAACGCAGGTCATTAATGTTGTTTAAAACAAAAATAGATAACATTGACATAAATATATGGAGATGGCGAAGTTAACAGTATTCCGACGAAATTGGTGCGACGCTCCATTGCATCTACAGTGGAGCACTTTTTTAAAATGCTTGCTTGTATTATAACAGAAAGTTTAGTAAAAAAAAACATATACTAATTCTTATCACCGTCAAGACAAAACCTATTACTTACATTATGTAAATTTAATATTTAATGCGATTTTCACGATCATATTTTTGATATACAAATGTAGCGATCCTTAATTTTAAACATTGATAGATAATGTGATTGTAATTACGTTAATTTACTATATTTTTTATAAGTCTTATTTTAACAACATTACGACTGCCTTTTATTATATACGTTATACATATATGTAAAACATAAATCCAGTATTGACCGTAAGATAAGCGCACCAGTTGTATTATAATAGTATTAAGGGCTGTGGCTTTTCTATAAAGAAAGTAATAAAAAAAAACCTCCACAAGACTACTGTAATAATAAAATAAAGATGGAATACTACAATATTCAAAGAAAAATAATAAAAAGACGAACCCAAATCTTCTCAATTTTCAATTACTTATATTTATTGTATTGAAAGTAATTGAATATTTCTTACAATGAGATTTTATGAAAAGAGGCTATTATTTATTTACATTAGTTTTACCTTCGGTGAATGATTTACAAATATGTACCAGTTTAATCTTTTTAAGTGTTTCGTAGAATCGTTGATAGGCTCTGGCGCAGTTGGTTAAGTAATATCATCAGACCTTTGCAGTCTGCAACTGGACATAAGCATCTCCCGAGTTCCTTCAGTGAGTCTGGTCTGCTGCTTTATGCATTCCTTAATCAGTATGTGCCCTGTGAATAGTCATTTGTTTAGAGTTTACGTTTTGTGATAACGAAATGTATTTCCATGTTTCCGATACTCTAGTCAACGTACGTTTGTTTGGCGATTTGGTATCTTAATATCACTATCTGTATCAGCCCATATACGTCCCACTGCAGGGCACAGGCCTACTCTACAATGAGAATACGATTGAGAGTGGTTAGGCCATATAGTTCACCACGCTGGCCTAGTGCGGGTTAGCGGACTTACATACCATAGAAATTCTTATAAATCGCTATGGTATCCAGGTATCCTCACGATGTTTTCCTTCACCGTTTTAGTGCGTGGTGATTGACTATCAATACACACATGACTCCCAAAGTCAGAGGTGTGCCCTGGGATTCGATCCCGCGACCACCGTGAACGTTTGGGCGGTCGCGTCTAGTCCGTTTACCAACAGGCCACCACGCACTTATCTTAATATTACTATCACGCCAGAATTCTTAACACTGTTGTGTAACAGTAAAAATAATAAATATGTTTTTATTCGTTATACACACACACTTATTAATTTAGTATTATCGTAATGATTATATTTACTTATATGATTCCACATAGGTATAATTTATCTATATAATTATCCATAAAGATATGATTACATAAATGTATAATTGTATGTAGTTCTCGACAGAAGGCGTAGGCGTGTATCAGATAGTAATAAATAACAATAAATACATTTAACAGTCACATACATAGTTGTCAGAACAACTGAATTAATATACGAGGGACACTTCGGTTTCACAAACTCATAAACTTTGATAAGTAATCGACAAATACTTTGGGCCTCATATATCCTCCTAGCGCCCAAGCGCCTTTGAAACACCCATAATCGAGTTCATCATAAACGCCCAAACGTTTTCGGGACTCGACTATGATTGCAGCCCAAGGAACTTTTGAAAGGATTTATTCAAAAAGTATTTTATTTGATATTTGGACAAACCAAAGTACTATTTTCATTACGGATTACAATAAAATAATTTTAATTGTAAAAGCATCTATGGGCTATCACAACGTAGTACTGAAAATCTTACTCGTATGTAAATCAAATGAATAACACTAACGTGAAAAAAAAACTTGGGCTGTAATGGGTATTACATTTATCTTCTTCTAAAAGGACCTTTGGGTCATAATGACTACAAGCTCTAAAAGTTTCGGGCGCTAGGAGGATATACATATGTGTCGGTTCGGGAATTGAACCCGCGGCCTCTCGTTTCACAGCCGCCGTCTAACCAAGTGCGCCACGGAGGCTGTCAAATTATGATTGTACAATGCTTTATTATTAACGTACAATTAATAAATCGACAGTATAAATTATGCCTACGTGTACATTTAAAATCGCAGTGACCTTGCTCGGCATTATTGCGTTATGTCGACTCAAACACAAACATACACTGTTTACTTACGCTTTGACTTTTATTATTTCACCTATACATTGAATGAATTAACATTATTTTATAGTTCTTTTTTCATCACAATCGACAAGCTGTGCGATCTCGTCCAAGGATGTTCGGTTTTGTACTTAAATGTCATAAATATTGATTTAAAATTGTAATATTGATAGGTTTTATAACCGACTTCAACAAAAGGAGGAGGTTCTCAATTCGTTGGAAACGTTTTTATAAAGCAAACTTGATGACAACTTAGCTAAACAACTTTCCGACCAAATTGTTTATTTTAGGCATCAGTTTATTTTTGGATTCAATATTAAGGCATATCTTGGACATAGGTTCTCTATTGGAAATAGGTTGGATTTATAAGGTGCTAATACAATTAATTTTATCGCTGGTTAGAACAGGTAGAGTAATTTGAATAAAATACATTATATTACATTCATTATCTTTGTTATAATGTTGAATAATGAAATTAGTAGCTGTAGGTGTATTTTTACATACACAAGAATAGTTCATTAATAACAAAACAATTGGTTCAATTAATTATAGAATGTATGCGATAGGGTTGGCAGTAATTTAGCAAGTCATCAGTAGCGTGCTAACCATTGAAGGAAAATGCCCATTTACGATCATCGTTTTAAAAAATATTACCGCAATGTTATTCAAAAAAGGTTTTAGAAGTCTTTAGTAATTTATCACTTTATAAAGTTCATTTAGAAGTACTGTTTCTAGATAGTACATTAAAAACTGAAATGTCTTTGGCAGATATAATATTTAATTAAACACTCGAGGCTAACGGTTTTATTCAAAGACAATTTTGAAACCTATTGTAGTTATCATAATATGATTTGTACCTTTCGAATGAAGACAAAACATTCAATAACTTACATGGGTTTTAAAACTGTCCATGAATAAGTATTTAACACGCTGTCTAACAGACGTGTTTCTTCAATGTTGTGTCGTCGTACACTCGTTAAGATTTCTTTAGGGAAAGTGAAATATTACTAAAGAGCACAAACGTGTATTGACACGGTGTCGCGCGGTGCAGCCCGTTTGAACTGGGTCGCGATGCGGTGACTCGACACAACACCATTATGTATTTTGTTTTGTATTATCCTCATTTATAACTAAGTGTTGTTTGAACTTGTGGAGATTTTGTATTGTTTTAGCGAATTCAGCTTTGATAAAGGATACATTTGGATTACAATTTAATTTAAGAGAATCAGAACGTCTGATGCGATCGAAGTTTCGAGAGGTCTGGTTTGAAAAATGTGTGAAGCTGTTGATAGTTGTAAGTTGGTATATTGTGTCAAATCAACTTTGACTTGAAAGTTATTCAATATCTCTATGTAGTTCACTAGTGGAGAAACTTACTATGTATTATTTAAGGATTGTTTTATAATGTTTAATCTTGTCACTTGTGATGTTTTTTATAGATTGACAATGTTTGTTAAGCGTCGTGAATTTGACAGATTATGGTCCCGGGAGATTTTCTTTTCTTTTTCTTTAAATTCAACATAGTTTAAAGGTGGTCTGGAAAAAGCGATAACCCGCAAGACCACCGACTGTTATCCAAATTTTAAGAGTTTTTTTTAATGGTGTTATATTCATGGTGCACAATAAGTAAATAATTTATAGATAAATACTTAATTGTTTACCGACCACTACGTGAAAGCCATCGTTTTGTGAAAAAATAGAAGTCGCGATTAGGCCTTGTTCAAAACATTAACTTACTATTATATAAAAAACAATAATAATGTTGATTAGGATCATAAAAGAATCTTTTATGTGTGAGAGTGAAACGTAACCATTTGATTCTATTGATCATTATGTGATCAATCGATCGTTTTTTAAATTCTTGTAATGGATGTGTTTTGTTTTTGCTGGAAAGATATTTATTTATCAAGGTGATAGCATATAGCTTTCTTCTTCACTACATAGTATAAAACAAAGTCGCTTTCTCTGACCCTATGTCCCTTTGTATACTTAAATCTTTAAAACTACGCTACGGATTTTGATGCGGTTTTTTTAAATAGATAGTGTGATTCAAGAGGAAGGTTTATGTGTATATTATTGTAGAGAAATCTACATATATGCACCCGGGCTAAGCGGGGCCGGGCCGCTAGTATATTCTAAATTTGTGATTTTTTGTTGTTTCTATTGGAATTCATAGTGTTCATGTTAAGTAAATCGTGATTTACCAGAGATTAACTAATTCTGGTACGAGTGGATGTCAGGTAGATTGCTGATAAAAAAAAAACAACAATATTTTGCACCGTTCCCGACAGATTAGGGATATTTCCGCTTTAAGACACTTTTTTTTATCTCAAAAACTTTTTGCCAACATCCCAAATATGTTGGTGAATAGAACAGCATCCGGAGAAAGTTATCCGATGGAGCGATTAAACACTACCTTCTCAATTGTACCTACTTTGGCAACATTCTTGATGCGTCAGTGTTTCATTGTTACATTTATTGGTAGTAACTAAAGATTTAAGCCCAGTTAAAAATGCAATTTCAGACAAATCTTCTAACAGTTTCACAACACGAAATATAAATGTAAGGATATTTTTAAGTTCATAGTAGGCCTTGACTCTCATTACCACGTTCTTTTCTGATGAATAATGTGGAATCACGATGTTTCAATGTCTCGACGGTGAAGTGGATTTTACTATATTGGTATCACGTCATTATTGTTCATGCAATTTAGTATATTTAACACTACTGTGATCTGCAGCAACCTAGCTTAAGAGAAGTCTTAATTAAAATAAAGATCATCCGCTGAATAAACTACGACACTATAGTATAAATACCCCTCGTGATAAGGGGGTTGATTGATATTCTGAAGGTGGTTGGGGGTGCAAACAGTGCGTGTAGTTCTAACTGTTTACTTCACGTTGGCCCTACGTCGGCCTACTTACCTACATCAGAACACTTTTACTGATTCCCTTTACGGTCTAGGTTCTAATGATTATTATCAATGTTACTAGCGTTGGGTGAATTATAGGGTTTGCGGTGATTTGAGAAAATTTGGCGTGTTCATTTTGAGGTATCGGAGTTTTTCCAAATATCCGATAGAGGAACACGGAGTTTTTAGTCAGTAAAAACGGCATAGCTTCCTTAAGGCGGGTATCTCAGAGGATTTACCCCATGAAAAAAAAGGGTTAGTGGCGATAGTATTGAAATTGAACATGCAGGCTGGGTTTTAAATGTCGTAAAATTCTGTTATGATAAGCTATGCAATTATTAGGTTACCAAAATCAGAGGACTAGCAGATCTAGAAATACTAGCTCTTTTAATGTTAATGGTAGTGACGAAATGAGCATGACGTGACGGTTCATGAGGTATTAAGTATCTAAATGCCTAATTTTAGTCAAATCGTCCAAAGCTCCTCACAAATCACTATGTAATATATTTTTTGTAGCCTTTACTGTGTCCAACTGCTGTGCAAAAGCCTTTATAACTATGTCCTCGTCCAGTTCTTGCCATTTTGGCTCGAATGCATCCAACTCATGTAATATTGGTCATGCCTCAACATGACAACAAGTCTCATTTAATATAGGCATACTAATATGGGTATTACTTATTCAAATTGCTTTTTCACTTTGTAAATATCAAAAACAATTAGCCAGCGTCGTGGCAAGTGTAAAACTCGTATTTATTCCGTGTAAGTAGTAGAAAACTGTTGTCTGTTTCTCTATGTGTGTAGTTATGTACAAAGTGGCCTTTGTATAATATAATCCCATTTGAAATTCATTGCATAGTCGTTGTTTGATGTTTTATGCGGCTAGCGTGATGTGCCGTAACATGATAAATGTTTGAGCAGTTTAACGTGCTCTGAAGAGTTTGTCACAGTTTTCGGCTTTGGGTTCGGATCGTTTAATCAGTTTTTGTCGTGTGTTTGGATGTTTTATGTGTAATAGCTATTTTTTTGCTTAATTACACTTTTAATCGAATTAGAAAATGTTAAGCATTTTATAAAATGTCTATTAGGAATCAGTTCATCTAAATTCTAAAGTGTGATTAATGATTGTGTTGTCCTGATTAATACGTACCGGTTTTGAATGATAAGAATCCACACTCATAGTGTTGCCAAAAATACATAACAACTATCACATTAAATAACAAGTTTTAAACATAATTTTATCACACAAATCGTTTCCCAGCATAACAACCGAAATCAATTGATAATTGCGACATAATTGCATATTCGAATACATGAATAAATTCGCCGCCTAATTATACGCGCAGAATTTGAAACAGCTCCGGAAATTTGCAATATAACTATGTTGATTAAAGTGAGTGGCGACATAGAGTGTTAGCGCGAGCGGTGATAAGCGATAACATCGTAGGGAGTCCGTATCAGGCAATGCGCTCGTCAATCAATCACCAAGCGGTGAGGCCACTCATCGGAATAATCGCGAATAAATCACTTGAATATTTTTACTTTATTATCTTGTATTAGTTTATCTTTTACTTGGGCTTATGGTAAGCGCCTGCTCGTAAATTGGAGCAACAATACGCATAATGATTAAACACAGCACGGCTAAGCAACAACGCAGTACATTTCAGCTTTTGTCAGAAGGCTCGTTGTGGAGCACATAAAGCGTGATGTAGTCATAAGACTAAATACCATACATGTCATGTCATTTTCCTATCCATTCGTTGCGATTACTAACCACGCTGTCGGAAAATCTGATATAGAGACTTGGTTAGTACCACGCGTTTCATATTGAACGAGTATATACCTGGTTTGGTATATAAGTGCGTGGTGGCCTGTTGGTAAACGGACTAGACGCGACTGCCAATATGTTCGCGGGTTCGAATCCCAGGGCACACCTCTGACTTTTCGGAGTCATGTGTGTATTGATAGTCAATCACCACGCACTAAAACGGTGAAGGAAAACATCGTGAGGAAACCTGCATACCATAGCGATTTATAAAAATTTCTATGGTATGTAAGTCCGCCAACCCGCACTAGACCAGCGTGGTGGACTATATGGCCTAACCACTCTCAATCGTACTGTCGATTGTAGAGGAGGCTCGTGCCCTGCAGTGGGACTAATATGGGCTGATACAGAATACCTGGTTTGGATTTCACCAATACAATACTGGATATGTTATCTTCACAGCATTGCTCTATCAGTAATATATTCATATTCCACTTGTTTATCACCTTTATTTTGACAGCCTCAGTGGCACAGGCGGTTATACGCCGTCTGTGAAACGAGAGGCCGCGGGTTCGATCCCAGCACCGAGAGAAATGTTTGTGCGGCCCACAATTTTTTCTTTCTTGTCTGGGTGTCTGTGAGACCGAAAAGTCTCTCGTAGTTCCTGATACCGGCGACACAAGACTCGACCTTAGTGTGGGATCAGGATTATGTATGTGACTGTTGGTTGTTATTTATTTATCCGAATAAAGCGGATAATTCAAATTTCCTACGCAATATCAGTCACAAAGACGGATCTGATGTAACGTGCCTTCCGTTTGGCGTCGAGGTCTTGTCCTATCTCGCAAGTAACTACCTCACCGCTGCCGAGCGCCCTTGGTCCAGATAATTTCGTTTTTATCCCCACCCAGCCTTAAGCCATTGCCCATTCTGGCACGGTAAAAGCCAATTAAAAGTATTCAGACGTAAATTCAACCTAAAGGTTTGGTGTTCGTTAAAATTGAGAGAACATATTGTGTGCGTATTTTATATGGTATTTGTAATATGTTATTGTTTCATTTGCCAAAGGATACATTTTATGTTGATGATGGGAATTATATCAGTGATTAACAGATTTTATGATTTATAAATATTGGATTTCTATTTGGTTTGGATCTTAATTAAAACATAAGTATGGCTTGGCACGCACATACAGTCATTTTTACATACTTTTGTATTCCTAAA
The DNA here is from genome assembly GCA_023078785.2 of Hyles euphorbiae. Taxonomy (NCBI): domain Eukaryota; kingdom Metazoa; phylum Arthropoda; class Insecta; order Lepidoptera; family Sphingidae; genus Hyles; species Hyles euphorbiae. The sequence goes on from CM041042.1 coordinate 4,881,918, forward strand.
AATTTAAAAACAAATTTTATGAAAAAGTTTACAATTTTGCTATTATTTTTACCTTGTTATGTGATAGGCTGCGAGGCGTAATAAGTCGAAAAACTTGCAGTCTCAAGTAAGCGGGAAAATACATGTGTTGATCATGCCAAAAAATTTACTCGGTGACTTACGAACTTCTAGATCCTTGGTATGCAGCCTAAATTTTGCCAATCCAGCTACAGAGCGGTCAAAAATGTATTAACTATTTCAAAACTCCCTTTTAATGTACAAAATACGTACAATGCTAAATAAGCTGTTAATACATCACGCCCGATAAATTGTGGGCCGGTTGGAAATAAATTATTTACATCGTTCGTCGCCTCTGATTTATCGCTTCAAATTCAAATTAATAGTTTGAGGAAGTCGTCACGCCAGGGCGTCGGGCCCTGTGACACCATTACACGTTGGTGACGTCTTTAAATAAACCAGAAATTTGTACCGCAAGCGACTGTTTCATGAATGGAACGTTTTTAAAACGCCACGTCTGTTTACACTACAGTAAATTGACTTCTTTATTATTAATGAGAGCGTGGAGTTAAAAGGATGCCTCCTTGCAACAGATGGAGCGGTGTTAGTTTTGTTTTTACACTGGTTTGTGTATGCGGATGCATTATGGAGGTGATTATGTTAGCTTATCCTGTATAGAATATTTTTTACTCGTATTAGGATTAGTATACAGTTTTATATATGGAGCAGTGTTGCTTTTTTAATGCATCAAGAAAGTGATTACATCTGGTAGTTCTAAAAGATTAGCCAAATGGTTATTTGGAGTATACGTATCATTTTATAAATACTGGATCCGAATTTTGCTCAGGTCACCTTGACTTTCAGTATTCATAAAGTCCTCGAATTACGTCCACATGCCAGTTTAGTGTGTAGACGTCCTAATAAAGGTTGCAGGGAAATTGTTGATTTATACCATTTCCGATAATCCACGGGATAATGTTATGTTCAGCAGCTGCCTTTGTTACTGAGGTGGATGATGATGGGTGACCCACAAAGAAGTATTTAGCGGTACATAGTTTAAAAACACTCCACATTTCAAATCCTCTGACAATCCTTTATAAGACGATTCATAGACATGATCGAGCCATTATCGTGACAAAAACTAAGCTATTAAGAGTAATAGCTAAGTTCAGGAATTGAGGAGGTAGAGACCCTCAATTCCTGGAATATTAATGAACCAGTTAGAACAAAAGTAGTGCGTCTACCATCCGTCCGAATAGACGTGACGTAACACTTAATTCCAGTGAAAGTAGCGAGTACCTTAGCAAGAATTAAATTTCAATGCTTTCACTCAAGCCACAGCTATTTCCAGTTTATGAAGTCTTAGTGGTTTAATGCAAAACTGTAACAAACTGCGATGTAAGTTTTGTTAGAGCAAGTTTAGTGGATGTTATTTAGTATAAACTTTATTATATCTGTATTATTGAGTAATTTATAGTAGTCATTTTTACATCCATACATGACTATTATCACACATCTATTTCTTGTACAAGGTAAGCAGAAAAACGACTAGATTCACTGTCAGGCAATCCACCACATTTTCGTACACTCTGTGATATGGTAAGGGCGAACCTAACCAAAAAACCAAAACAAACGATTTATGATATCACCATAGGATAAATAGTTTTTGAAAGGGCGAACAAAACTAACAATAAGTTGTGCGTGCTATTGTGAGTGTAAAAACGTTAGTAGGCGAATAGTTTCACGGGAAGAGTGAAAGGTCGAACTCGGTCTATGTCCGCAACGCGCCTCGCTGGGTTGCCAACTTAATAACTGGCTTTTTTATTTAGGTTATTGTTAGCAGCAGTCTACATGTAATATAGTAACAGTATGATATTTTACTATTAATTGTATCTGTATATGGTATATTTACACGTATCCATATAATATGTCAATAGATAAATATACAAACATATACTTAAATATTGTTACGTTTGTAGTAAATATTAGTTTATAAACTCAGCCCAAATAATTCTGCAACAAGTAGATAGCCCATGTAACACCCAGGAAGCAAATATAATTAAATAGTGTTAGTTTTGTGTAGGTGTGCGTTAAAATACTTCATTAGAATTAATTTGATGCTGAATTAACGAAATCCGAACAGTTTATAGTGATCTGTTCAATACTCGCTAATTTAGTGCAAATACATACCAAGCGGACTTAAATCCAAAATCCTGTATACCATATGTAGTGTATTGATAAATTCATACTCTTAGCATCTGTCGTCTCGAACTATACACTACGCGAACCATGGGTGAGTGAGATAGATATAGAAGGAGATAGATCATAGACGTGGAGGACGGAACAGGGAAAAAAGACGTGGTGTATAGCAAACGAGCCGATAAATATTAATAATTGTATTCTACTACAATGTTACACATATTAACCGTAAATAGTGACTATTACACCATATAACTCATATTGTTTTAAGTTTGCTAATTTTGTGTTCTATGTTGCCTAAGTTTCAAGTTCTGACTAACTGTAAATAATAGTTTTATGTAATGTACATCATAAAACCATTTTATGTTTTGATTTTTTGTCAGAAAAATCCTTGAGAATTAAATGTAACCAGTATTTCAAGTTTTACACAGTTTTTGCCTACAAGTGTGATAATATTCATTTGCATGTATAATTCGCATTTGTTTGCTTTGTTTTGGTTACTTTTCGACATTGGCCATGAGCTGCTCAAAGGATAAAAAAATGAAGTTAAACATACTGAAAATTTTACCGACGAAAAACAATGGCTTCTTGTGTTGCAAGTGTTGTTATATCGAGCTAAAACTTCTTTCGTTGATTTTATCAAGGTCTTGGTTTCCTTTTTAAAATAACAACTTTTTAAGAAATGATAAAAACAGCAAAAGACAATCGAGATAAAACCGTACAACAAGTTTTGTTTCATTGCAAGACTGATGTTTTTCAATAAACAAGATATTAGAAGCAACTTAAAAAACATAAATCTTATCTAATATTTACATCTGGCAACACAGGTATAACCCAGCCATTTTGTATAGATGTAAATGTAACGGCACATGTTAGAGCTTTATGTCTTCTCTTATTGTCCGGGTAATAGGTTGCGTGACATCCACAGGCTTATCTGTTAAACACGCGTGTGTTACTAAATATTCTTATTTATATGACACAACACATTCTCTCTCACATGTCTGACTGCAATTTCCAAGTTTGGTGTAGACGTTTTGGCTAATATGATCGTGTTATAGTATGAAATGGATACTTTAATTATTTATAGCAATATTTGAATAGTAAAAATGAGTTGCGTGCTTCTAAGAATAGTTTATATCTGTTAGAGCTTAATGAAGCTAAATTGTACGTGTAATCAAGAATTCGGTTTAAGAAAACATTTTTGAGAAGTCGTGTAGATAAGACACTCTTATAGATAAATGAATTGTATAAAATAATATTTACTTAACACCGCATACGACTCAGTGACTGCTATAAATGAAAATAACAAGGACGCAAAAGCGAGATTCATTTTTCCAAGACTGATACACTCATCCAGAAAACTAATAACATACTCGTGATCCAGTTTACTACAAGTCTTGATGTATTTATCGCACGGGAGTGTTATTTTCAGAATTCATAGTGTGTGAAACTGGATTAAAAAATAATCCTAACGGTGCCATACTTTGGCGCTTATGTCAGATGAAAAATGGTTTCTGCGTTTTTATTTTTGTGCTATTTATATTGTCTTTTTTGGTTTGTGAGAATGGATAGGACTTGGCGATAGTTATATGTAGTGGATATTTATGAATTAATTTCACGTCTTATGGTAATTAGGTAATTAAAAAACATGACTTACTCATAATCTTTCCTTTTCATCAGTGGCGTAACAATAGGGTGGCAGAGTGCGCAAAATGCCACGGGCCCCCGGCCTAGGGGGCCCCCGCGTCCCGGCCCGGTAGGGCCTCGTCCGACAGGGTCTCAGGCCCGACAGGGTCCTGGCTCGATAGGGCCTCGAGCCCAAGCCCGACAGGGGAGCAGAGAATTATGTAACACTTATAACGAAAGTAATAACTAATAACAATAAATAATTGGCTACATTTTAAACATGACAACCATTTCATCATATTTGATTTAAATGTTTTGTTTTGGTTTTCATTATAGTATCCCTCTAAGTGATGCAATTAATAAAACGTTTCCTAAAATAAGTCAGTACTAACGGAACGAGAAATTTATTGTTGAAAATCATGAAAATGCAAGTGAACAGAGGCTGAGAAATGAACAAATGGATGGGTGAATATTCAGACTTAACACAACCACAACCAATTACGAGCAAAAATGAATTTGAACCGGATTAATAAGAATGGGAGACATGAAATCTCTATACGTAACAGATACGTGTAATTAGAAAAATTACGGTGTGAAACGATTTGTGATTGAGAAAGGTCACTTAAAGCCCAATGTCTCCTTCGTAAGAGACAGTGATGATAAATAATAAAATAAATAAACATTATATTAAACAAACGCTCCTACGTTTCGCTGACGATAATATAGTCTGGATGGCAAAATTTCTGGGGGAGTTGTAGGAGGAGAGTTGGACGGCCTGGCTTCAGCCTCACAGCGAATATGTCTTAACATTTACATAGCTAAACCAAAGTAATAATTAACCACCACCCTGATCCAATACCTGTTACTGTATGTGGCCAGCAAATTAAAGTTGTTTCCAAATATACCTACCTAGGGCATACCCTTTGAGTAGGTAAAAACAACTTTGAGAAACAGACTACGAGGAGGATCTAGCGTATAATACGTCGAGTTTTCTAGTCACCTTTACCACAAAGTTTGTAAACGAAAATTTTCAGCCAGTGCGTCCTACCTGTCATGACTTACAGTGCTGAGACTTGGACACTTACAGTACAACCGGTCTACTAGCTTATAGATATAGCAAATAGGATTAGTAAGCTGATGTGGCAGTGCGCTGGTCGCATCTGTCGAAGGATACCGTTGGAGTAAACGCGTTCTAGAGTAGAGACCGTGTCTTTTCTAACATAGTGTAGAACGCCCTCCAGCCAGATGGAGTGATGACTTCTGTTGTGAAATAGCCTTTGTGCTCTAAAGCCTTTTTGGAAACCGGCTTGTTCGGAAGGCTGGAAGTTATTAAACCTGCGTTTGAGACGATTTGTGATGACCCTCGGAAACAACTTATAGACATGGCTCAGGAGCGAGATGGACCTGTAATTCTTCAACAAAGTGTTATCACCTTTTTTGAAGAACAGTACCACTACGCTCCTGCTCCATGCCTCTGGCGTTGAACCCTCGGGGAGAATGGAATTGAAGAGCCTCTGAAGGACTTTCAGTATCGGTGTTCCGCCCGCTTTCTGAAGCTCTGAGGTGATTCCGTACCCGGTCCCGGCGTAGCGTCTTGTTGTTCTAAATTTGCTTCAGGGCCGTCGCAATCTCACACAGACTGATGTCCGGCATATCGTCGCTAAAGTATCGGATCAACTCGGCACTCGGGTCTTCGGCTAAGGTAACAGTAGGTTCGGCAGCCGAGGTGTAAAGCTTTTCGTAGAACCTCTTGATCTCCCTTAATACTTCTGCCTTCATCGATACCACGCGGCCGTGCTCCGTCTTTAGCCTAGACAGCTCTCTTTTCCCAATAGACAAGTCTCTTGTAAATACTTTGGAGCCTCGGTTCCGCTCAATTGTGTCTTTAGTGCTCATAGTATTGTGAACATGGACATCGTTTCGCAAGGACTTCCAGATCCGTCTATTGAGTCTGCGATATGCTTTAGCGTCATCGAAAGTACTGCAGCGCCAAAGATCGCCGTTCACCCATGAGGTCAAGAGTATGGATCGAGAGTTTCTGTGGTCTAACTCGAGTTGGCTCGTCCACTGCAAGGTTTTTTTAGACAATCAAAGCAATTTGTCTGTTCAAGTTGAAAGCTCTCGGGGTTTGGATATGGGCCCGAGTAGGTCGGAGTGTAGACTTCATCAAGGGACGCCTTTCTTATTGACAGTTGATATTCAATGTGCCCCTAACCATTTGGTGTTTACTGTCGATTTTCACCCTGTTGATCACAGAGACATCACTGAACATCCGTCTATTCGTCGTTAAAATGAAATCTTTCTCGTTTCTCGTAGAACAGTTAGGATTCAGCCAGGTTCATTTCCTGAAGCGGTTTCTGGAAAAAAGATTTCATCGCAAAGAGTCCCTCTTGTTCCAAACGGTCGGCCAGCACCTTAAAGAAGATTCATAAAACCGAAATTACAATGTTAATTTTTTTACATTAGGAGGGGCCCCATATGATGAACTTTGCCACGGGCCCCCGAGGGGGTAGTTACGCCACTGCTTTTCATGTCCTCTCTACCCAGACTAGACTATCTATCCTACTGTGATGGATCATAGACAATGAGATAAAACAAACAAATAAATGTCACTATTTATTACACAACTTACCATATTTTGTTCGAAGGTAAGTGAAGGTATCTCGTACCCCTTTGGGGAATCAGTCGTGCTTATATGTATGTGACAACAAAAAGAGTAAATGTTTTGATGTATTTTTTCAATTCAGACGGTTGACATATCAAAATGTTACCGTAATGGAAAACGTCTCGTGAAAATCCGCGTGTCATCGGAATAATAATAAATATATTCAATTGTTTTGGTTTACTTGCGACAGCTGCGGTTTTAATGTGTTTGGTATTTTATGATTATTTTTGTATTGTTTATTCCGTATACTGGCGCGATAGAATAATTACTATACACAATAGTATGCGCAATGCAATATAACTAGAGAGATGTAATCAAATCAGTAAGAGAAGCCCAAGTTTTTTTTATTGCTATGAGACGGGCATGCCATTCGTTTGGTAAGAAATACGACCGCTCATGAACAGTAGCAAAACTCCACCATGAATTACTGAGCATGTTTGGGATTCCATTACGCTCGCCGTTCTGATACATATAGTCCACTAGTTATTCTAGCTACAATGTCCTTAGAACCGGAATACGAGTACATCAGTTCATTTACGACTGTTTGCGAGGAGGAGTAGACATTTGCGGTGGTACCTACCCTGGAGGCGTCTCACATGAGGGAGCACCATTCAAACCATTTTCTGTAAATATCTTTTTTGTCCTGACCCCAGATTCATTCATTAATCAGAAATCATGATATCAGAAATTACAAGAGACTTTTCGATCTCACAAACACCCAGAGACAAAATATATCTGTAAGCCTTACAAACATTTGTCTCGATGCGGAGATCGAAACCGCGACCTCTCGTTTCACTACCAGCGTTTAACCAACTGCGCAACTGAGGCCGTCAAATACTATTATTTCGCTCTTTTATTTTACATTTTAACACTTTAAATTGCCATAACGTTTCCATTGTTCGCGTTAACAAATAATAGGTTACATAAGATGTATGCTGAATAAAATTGACTGGAAATGAACAAGTGTTGCGTTGAATCATGATGTTTTATTGAAATGAGTCGAATGAGGTCACGCCATTTATCGTAATTTATTAATGTGCCATAATATGAATTTCAAATGTAAACAGTAGCAATGCCCTTACCGCGGACACAGGCGGGCTTTTTGTGCGCAATACTTTATCTACTAGTGATATAAATTGCATATGCCACTGTTTGTAACTTTATGTCACCTGTGGTTACCTATTTGTTTTAAAAATAATATATTTTTCCTGAGGATTCGTGTACTATATGCAGGCCGCTTCCAACAGGTCGTTTTAGAGATCCACTGTCCTGTTAAAAAAGTCGATGGGGAGGCCTATGCTCAGCAGTGGACTTCCTGTAGCTAAAGCGAAGTAAAGAAGTAGAAGATGATGAGAGGTTTACGATAAGTCTATCTAGGTGGAATATCTTCGTCTTCTTCTCTCCAGACACATTATATTCATTGCTAGACATATACCTACTGGCCTGCATCCAGCGACTTTCTGCGACCTTAAACAAGTCGTCCGTCCACCTTGTAGGTGTATGTCCGACACTGCGCTTGCCTGTACGTGGCCTACACTCTAGAACTTTTCGACCCCAACGGCCATCATTTCTTCGCGCTATATGCCCGGTTCACTGCCACTATAAGCATCGCAAATTCTCTGGGTCAGGCTTGTGCTTATGTATTCAACGTTTTTGTAAAATATATGTATAATCGTTGTTTAAAGTTTTATTACATCTTATTTTGAACAGGTCATCGGCTTGTGTTTCTTTAATACGTATGACGAATAAACATAATGTTTTGTATGATATATTCATTTATTGTATCATTATTTACGGACAATAATGTTTAAAGCTATTTAAAATGTGTCCATTCGACAATCGAAGTTGTAAAATCCATAATCACGTACACAACTCGAAATGATTGTCAATATTACGTCAAACAAATGTGCGTCTACTGATGGACATAATTGAGTCTATAATGCGTTGAAACACATTATCATTGTGATATAATAAAAAATACGAAACGTACCACTAGCCTTCATACAGTGTAACGGTATCTTATCTGTGGTTGCTATTTAAAATTGTGATGTTCGCTTGTAAGCGCGGCGTTCGCGTGTCGAGTCTCAAACAATACCTTCCACTGTGAACGCTTCTGTTTATACAGTGACATTAAACCTACTGAATTTATTCGATTGTTCGCATTTAGTTTTCCTCAATAAAAGTACATTTAGTCGTCAGTTTGAACGGTTCAATCGTTTATCGACTTTAATGCTTGACAATAAAACTCAGTGTTGCGCAGTCGAATATTTCACTCAAAAAGCGATCACGCGTCGCGATACAAAGACTCTTAATTGCCAACTTTTACGCTTCCTCGCTAATTAACAATACATAGATTTGGAAGAACTTTTCTAAAATTAAAATTCGTTTTAAGTTTTTATAGTACCTTTGTGATTTAGGGACCTAAGATTTTTGTATAAAAAAATACTGGCAGTTCGTAATAGCGTCGTAGTATGAATTTTCTAAGAAAATTCTGTTTAAAACGATCTACTAAACTAGAAGAACCCATTTATTTACATTGAACCAGTATAGAAGACGGAAAGGCTCACATTTTTAAGATACCCGTGGCTGTGACAGTTAGGCTAATACAAATATGAATGTAGAATTATCATAATCCCGCTAACTCTAATTTCTTCAAAGAAGTAACAACACTTCAATCACAGCGATAACGATACGACGCGTCGCCGAGATTCAACAGGATTAAAACCAAGTAAGCACACATCTCGACGACAGTTTATTTCAGTTGAACCGGCTGAATCGGCATGTTTGCAATTTGCAAGATATCTCACAACATTTGCGTCGGCTTAACATGAGCGGAGCTACTTATAATTCTGTGTGACCTTGCCTTACGGCCCATGTTAATGAACTGTGTGTTTGTACGGCTGAGGCTGCCTGCCACTTCCGAATTAGCACCTTATTATGTACACATTACGGGTTCACGTTAATTTATTTCGAACTCGTTTTGTTCTCTTTACACAATCTGTGCACGCTTGTATCGATTGAAGGGAATGCCTAAATTGTGCGTAATTTTGATGTTTACTTCTTTGTTAATTAATTTACAATTCGGTAATTCAATTTCTGCTCCGTCTGGCATTAGATTAGCATTGTGAATAAATTGAAAGAAATAAGTTTAACGAAACGGCGCGCGGCGTTTCGGAACATCATTTTTGATGGTACAAAATCCTGGTCGTTGAACTCTTGGTTTTATTAGTTGCAATACAGTGTGGCGGCCATTGAATTAGCTATCGTTATACTTATACACATTGACGGAAGATAAATGGATACAAAAACGTTAGTTCTTTTCATTTCAGTAATTAAATAGATTAATAGCCCGGCGTACTTTCTCGCAAATAACTTTTCACTTTCAGTTTCTTGGGAATAATGGTTCACAATGTTCTATAAATTAAGAGTTCGAGAATTTTCTGAGCTCATTCATGCCTTTTTACGCGTTCCCGGTCGCCTTGTTACTTCCTATTTCTTCTTTATTTTTAAACCTGATGGTACAATTAGACGAGCCGACATGATTAATGTAATCGTTGAGAGATACCCACGGCGTCGGCGCAACATGTTCCCGGCTTTATATTTACTCTTTCAACTATCGTCTGTAGGAGTTCCGGTGTGTCTATCACACATTCCTCTGCTTTTATTGTCCTTCGTATTAGACATCAGAAACCAACCGTTTATCTTGAAATTACTATATTTGTCGTATTGATTTCTAAATTCCAAATACAAAACAATGAGCGCGTTTTATCAAAACTCTTAGATACGAAGCGTGCCTGAATAGCGGGCTTTTTGACATTTTGGTTTTTAATATTGAGGCTCTTTGCAAAGATGTTCCAGTCTTACGGCTTTATGCAAACATGTGGATAATAGATAATGAGACACATTACATTCACAAATTGTATCGTAATAATAACTCTATAACAACAGTATAATGTTAGCAACAGAAGCTTGGAAGAGCTAAACCTCTTCACTACATAGTATAAAACAAAGTCGCTTTCTCTGTCCCTACGTCCCTTTGTATGCTTAAATCTTTAAAACTACGCAACGGATTTTGATGCGGGTTTTTTAATAGATAGAGTGATTCAAGAGGAAGGTTTATGTGTATAATACGTGCATATTATTGTAGAGAAATCTATATGCACCCGGGCGAAGCTGGGCCGGGCCGCTTGTAATATAATAACATCCATTGCTTTAAATTGATTCGGCGATTTCAAAGATGAATATTTAGCACACATTGTAATCACGTTCAACAAACAGGCGACAAGACGGGCAGTTGCATGAAATCGCGGGTAATTGAGTGTTCGCCGGCGACATGCGCTAGCCGTGGGAACAGCATCGACGTGGAAACCATGAGAAACTGCGGAACGGTCCGCAACTATGATCGATAACAAATCTGCTGATGCATTAGTGTCGGCCAGAACATTATTCACAGCGCTCATGTATCGAGTGTAGTTGAAGGTTGTAATGTAAACATCTGCCCTCAAATACAAGAAATAGATGAGACAGACGTAAGCGTATGGAATGGAAAGAAACCAATTTGTACGGCACCGCAGTTAGCATCAAGTCTAATATAGTCAGTTTAATGAGACAGTAGTAAAATAAACGCAACAATAAATTAAAAACTGAAATAAAAGAATGAATGCTAACAATGATTTATTATTAATGTATTATAATTTACTACTATTTAATAAAACGGCTTATAAGCATACTTCTTTGGAATATTACTTGACAATATTGATTTATAGGGTTTGTTATGTTATACTAATCACTCCTGATTAACTTGTAGAACAATCTTAACTTAAGCTGACAATTACAGTCCACTACTCTCACGCCCAATTTCGAAAACAATTGACGATCAATACCATTGAGACCACAATTATTGCCGTTGCCATATGTACAGTTGTCCAAGGTGATTTTACAGTTACGTTATTATAAAATACAGTGTTATAAGTACACGAAACTGAGCACAAAAGATACGAACACAAAGCGAATGCCGGCCGAAGCCAATAATTTCCCATACAAACTAAATGTAATTATACTATTATGGTTGGCACTAGCGGTTTTTCGTTTTACTCACTTGTACGACTAGTTATTGTCGTTTCAATGTGTCGTCAAATTGTTATTTCTAATTTGTTTATGTTTTATGCTTAAGAAGGATTTTATGTCTGAAGAGTTATATCTGTCGAACTTTGCGTGATCCAAAGATAAAATATAGAAGTTGATGAATCTATGTTTGTTAAGACTCTAGCTGTGAAATTAGGGGACGCGGTTTTGATTCTTTCATCCAGTCGAATTATAAAATATCTAAGGAATAACTCAGGTAATCATGTTTTGTAAAGTCAAGAGCGCAAAATTGAACATAAAAACTAAGGCTAGACCAATAAAAAGTATTAAGAACTTTAGACAAATCCTTACTAATATTATAAAGGTGAAAGTTTGTATGTATGTATGTATGGATGTTTGTTACTCTTTCATGAAAAAACGGCTCAACAGATTTTGATGAAATTTGGTATAGTGATAGCTGACACCCTGGATTAACACATAGGCTACTTTTTATCCCGAAAAATGTAGTGTTCCCGTGGGATGAGTCAGGAAACCAAATATACATATTTTCTACTCTTTCAAATTCAAATTGTTGGCACGGGATGTCCTCTCCTACGGAAGGGAAATATAGTCGACGGCACGCGGGAAATATAGTTAGTAGACACGCGAAATAATATGTTCTTGATGTGGATTGGACTCAAAAACTATCTGCACCCGGGCGAAGCCGGGCCCGACCGCTAGTAATCTTAATAATTCACATCAAAATTGTATCTTTTAGGCTTCGTCAAAATATCATGACCTGTTCAAAATGGATTGCATTGAGTAGCCTTCTATTATGGGTAGGCGTATGTTTAGCACTCTAATTGTTGAACAAGACAGAAATTTAGTTGATATTTTTATCTCCTGCAATGACAGAAATGCGCATAATGCGTTTATTATTGATGTGTTAAACGGAAGTGCACAGAATGTATGTACATATTATATCGCTCCACGACCGCGATAGTTATCCGGACGAACGATTGTTATATCCGCACTGAAATGAAATGGATTCGCTTCATCAATAAAGCGACACACACACACACATGCACACGTGTTTATGCAACACAAACAGATAAATTGATGTCGCCGCAGATGAATTCAAAGGATCGTTGGTGGTCTATTTGATAGACTGATTTGAAAGTGACTACTAAATCAACAATGCGAAATCTATCAAGATGCTAGAATGATTTACATACATAATACTTACGTCATGGCCATACTGTATCCCATATATCTTTGTATTTACATATCTCAAGATAGTCTCTGTTATAAATATCCAGGTTGATTCATTTTGATATATTTTCTCTCCATACACTTGCTTAAATCTCTTTATCATTATTCACTTATTTTACTCCTGGCCTGTGTATAGTCTTGGACAAATTGATTTAGTAAATTTTGGTAATTGGGATAGAACAAGAACTTGGTGAATTGACTATATCTAGATGAATAGCTTTCTACTCATCCATCCACACACTCAACCATCATTGAAAATCTTTCTCCCCAAATTTTATAATGATAATCATATTGTAATTTTCACAAAAGCCCTCACGCCTTCAAATCTGTCGATACCTCGGCATTTATCTGGTTGCGTTGGGCATTCTGTCGGAAGCGGTGGCGTCCCATTGTGTGACATGCAAACGTGACCGGCCCGCCAGCCCCGTCTCACTCCCCGGATGGAAGTCTTTATAAAAAAAAACACGTATTGCACGTACAATGCGCTTTGGGATAATTTCGCACGCACCTGGTGAAAAAATTGTTTTTTGTGTGGTTTGTTTTGCTTCGTCTTTTCAACCGACTTAAAAAAGAGGAGGGAGGGGGGTTCTCAATTTTTATTTATAGGTGGTAGAAAGAGATAAGTAGTGACAGTAATAGAATTGAATTTGTAATATCTGACATGAATTTTCCAAATTAGTGTTGTGAATCAATCTTTGTTAATGTAGTAACAAAAGTCGATACTAAGTTCAGCGATATAAAATGTAAAGCAAACCGGATAAAATAATAAGTGTTTTATTTTTAAAAACAGTTCCACTGCATTCGGTGCAGCTGATTTCAACGAGAAGCGCGATCTATTTATAATCACCATCGGGATTAAACAATGGACATTTTGCAACGTAGCAAACGTGTCTAATCCATTAGTGGTTTATTAAACACGGCACAAGTTATGCAATTATTACAATTATAGTACAAGACGCTTGGAAATGTAATATGTCAAGGACGCGAAGACATAAATCGTCGACGCGCTATAACTTTCTTACTCCCGCGAGTCTCGTAACATTTGATTTCGCCTGTATAGATTTGTGTTATTGTCTTATTTATTTTCTCAGAGACTATGTTTGTTGAGTAGTGGGCGGATAATTGCTTCCAATATGGCAGGTTTATATTTCGTTTTGAGTAGTGACTTTATTGGATGTCGATTTTAGATGTCACGTTATCGCTGTGTCATCTGAACTAACTGTACTTTGGGTAGGTAGAATAAAGAGGGGAATGTGTTTAACTAAGATAATTTCACTTCATACCCAACTTCAGACTTTTATTGCCCGCTGCTGAACATAGACCTCCTCCAAACAGCGTCGTTTTACCCTGACTTCGGCTTGTCGCAACAGGCATCTGCCGGCAACCTTTCGCCAATGGTCAAGCCAACTACATAGCTGGAGGGCGTCATACACTAAAATTATTTACTTGTTTAAACTTATAAAGAAGAAAGATTTAATTTTTCATTTGAATTAAATAAGTTCTGAAATAACAGGACTGTTTTGAAAAATTATTTCACTGTTAGAATCCAACATTCTTCCTGATGAACTTAGGCGATAGAATATTTGCAAAAAAGTATATTTGTACCCGAGCGGTGTCGGGCCGTTTCGCTTGTTTATATAAATAATTTAACCTTCTTGTTCCAAATTCGTGTTTGATGTTTTTCGCAAGGGTCAGGCCACAACATATTGTTGTTCCAAGGGTCGGAAAAGGAAAAGATGCTCTTTTATTATTGCCTTATTACCTGAGTGGTTATTACATTTACAACTAGATAGAATCATCATATTTAGCAACTGCCGTAGTGGCTCAGTTGTAGTGGCAGTTGTTAGACTCTTGGGTAGGGCAAAGTTATAACGATTTTTACTACTTACATGTTTTCATTATTTTGGCTTTGAATCGAGGGGCCGCCGGTTTGATCCCCACATCGAAACTAACGAAAAACGAAATTGTTTGTGTGATCTACAAGTATTTGTTTTGAGTTTGGATTTGTCAGATATTTGTAAGACCGAAAAGTCTCGTAGTTCCTGATACCTACGATACAATACTTGATTTGAGGTCAGTGCTATGTTTGAGACTGTTGGGTGTATTTATTCATTATCAAACTGGAGTCAGGCATTTGTGCCCAATAGGGCAATAGGCTCGCATATCACATCTGGGACGGAACATACAAGGCAAAACAAGAGTGTCCGGGTAACACCTTTGCCACAACCTTCTAAGGAATTTGAGAGAATTTTATGGACGAATAACAAAAAGTCGTGATAAATATGATGACCTCCATAGAGTACTACATGAAGCCAGAACGTCTCAAGAGGAAATACCCTTGAACAATGCGTGTAGTTCCTTTGTCCGAACACTTGAAACGTTGCATGCGATATGAACATCCACTTTATATAATCAGTTCACGTTTTATAACCCCGTGGCCTAATTCGCGATGTTTGTCTCGTACGCAGCTGTACAAATTGTACTCCTGCTGTGATGGTTGGCGTATTAGAATCATTATAGTTTTGTGTTACGTTGTATTGAGTATAGGATAGTCTCTTCAATTGGAGTTTCAAAAAGAAGACCATGAAAATTGAGCTGAAATAAATTAAATTAATAAATTACCCTAAGTAATTGAATGTATTTCGTCTAAACGGAAATCATTTTCAAAATCGTTTCGAGCGAGTAGTAGAGACGCGTTGGAGCGCGCGCACCACTTACGTCGGAACACTACGCGCTTTCCGCTCTGTTCATATATTGATGTCAATGATTAGAAAGATTTTTATATCTTTGAAATAATTTGGTCGATCAATATTTTGTACCGGTGAAATAAGTTTGAATCTGTATACTTTTAGCTTACCTTCTAAATTATATTTTTAATTGATTTGGTTGTATTATTTGGTATATAAACTTCAGCATCAGTGATGTTGGGTTAAAGATAGATCATAAAAGTGTACTAAATCCAATTTGTCATTGACTTTACTGAATTTTATATAGTCTCCGTGTTTGTGTTAATATTATATATGTTAAATCTCATTGATAAAATAACGATATTTTATGCAATAATATTCAAATTATAATGATGAGGCACGATGTCCATGATTTTCAATTATGCTCGGTAGTTACGATTAGTTAGCAATGCCGTCGGCGCAATTCCGTATCATCATATCAGTATGTCGAAGTTAAGATTCATAACGTCATGATTGTTTTATCTATAGGCTCTATAGATTAGAGTAGTTTATCGTTTATAATATTATGATAGATTCGACAGCCTCCGTGGCGCTGTTGGTTAACCAGCTGTGAAACGTGTGGCCACGGGTTCGATGCCGGAGAAATATATTTGTGTGATCAAATGTGTTTGTGTGGCCGAGTCTGGGTGTTTGTGAGGCTGAAAAGTTCCTGATAGTCTCAAAGTTAGTATGGTTATAGTACTTTTATATTATGTGACTGTTTGATATGCCTATAATTTATTGGGTTTTTTTTGTAATATGATAAATTCAAATATTATTTTATGAAGTTACCTTTTAAAAGATCTTTTGAATCGTCAATGGTTGCAATAACATCTAAAATGTTGAATAGACACACTTCAATCCTTTCATACATGTGCAATAACTATTAAAGGGTTATTGCAGTCCAGATGAGACATGTCTCGGTCGATCAGACCACGTATATTAATTGAAGGAGGCTCGCGTAGACGGTTACATGTAAGCGGCCCGTGACCTCAGCCGCGCACAAAAACACGCGGGGTTATCGCCACCGCGACCATTTTTAGAACGTTTGACGTCATATGTGATGTTATTGGGGAATTAATTCATTGCGGTTTTCAAATTTATTAAGTAATAATAACATCTATGGATCTTTGGCGTTCGAATGCGTTGTTGTCATGCTGTTGTTAAAATACTTACTAGGATTTTTTTCTCTCTTCACATTTTATTATGTTGGACATGTTAAGTAATACTATTAGATTAGGAGTAGAAATGCTTTTTGTTTGTATTATGAAAATACTTATTTCTCAAACAATGCGTTCAATGGATGTTATTTTAAATTATATTTCTAGTTCCAAAATTCGCTATACGCCAATATAAATTCGATGACATAATGTTTTTATTTGGATAGAAATTGCCAGAACTTGTATAAGCCCTGTAAATTTAGTACGATATACTAGTTATAAGGCTGTATCTCGGTGAAGTAATTAAACTGCACCTGATAGTTTTGATTGCTTTAAATCTAGAAATCACTATTTCAAATCCCAGACTTTTAACACATAAATATAAATTGTTTATTTGTATGTCTAGAATCTAGATTGATCGATTGAAAATTTACATACACTATTCTCTTTGAGTATTCAATGGTTATTCGAAACAATTATGCCATTTTCATAATCGTCATAATGTTGACTTTGTTCATATGTCTATCAGTCGGTAAATCTACATAAATTCTTCAACCAGTCCATAAAGCCATTATCATAATATTCAATCAATATTTCTTATTACTCAGCGTTATGTTCTTTAGTTATTTATTCTAATAGTAGGTTTAAAGTGTTTCCAATCGCTTCGTACTTCGTATGTAATGTGTATGTGTTATTATGTCAATTGCGGTGTTTGTTTACACAACGCTTCACGGCGAAGGAAAACATTGCGAGGATATCCGTTCTACGTGCTTTGTTTATGTCTAAGTGTTTTAATACTCTTTATTTTATCAGGTAAATGACCTCTGAAACAGGGATTTTCCAAAAACTGACAAATGTTTCTTCAACCCACCAATTTATGGATCTATCCATCTAAATCGTAGTTTATAATTTAATGTCTGCATCTGGTCCATAATGCTATGGAGGCTGTTAAGTGATACTGGATTTGTACGGTTTCCGTAGAGTTGATTGTCTTATCTTAATCTTTATTACACTTAAGGTTTCCTTGCCCTTTCCTGAACGCGGGTCTTTGTAGGATGTAATATAAATTCCCAACATCCAAAAGCCGATAATTTGGTACTTTTTAAACTATTTGGAAAATATAACTACCATTTAGAAGTTGATTATGATCAGAAATAACAAGGCTACGCTTTATTCGATTATGTGCTTGAATGAGGCAAAAATGGCAGTGTTGAATTCAATGCAAGGGCACGAGTGTTGATAATACAATGTTATCAAACAACCAGTGAGCCGTGACGAGGGCCCGAGTGACTGAATCAAAGCGAAGGTGCGGTACATCGCGAGACAAAACGAAAGATATTTCACCAAGGGCGAGCAATGAGACAGAATTTTGCGTCTTCCTGAAAATTAATGAGAACGCCGCTTACGACGTTTGTGATCGCAC
Organism: Hyles euphorbiae; assembly: GCA_023078785.2. Taxonomy (NCBI): domain Eukaryota; kingdom Metazoa; phylum Arthropoda; class Insecta; order Lepidoptera; family Sphingidae; genus Hyles; species Hyles euphorbiae. The sequence continues at coordinate 4,900,050 of CM041042.1, forward strand.
CTCGTTTCCACAATACGGCGACGGCGCGCCCGCGAGCCGACGTCGCGCACGCTAATGACTGCCGGCGAACTTGCAGACATCTCGACATCCCGCTCACACCCCGCCCACAACGCTACGCGCGTCTCCTTCGCACCGCAGCCGGAGCGGCAACGTAGCGCCCCGACCCGGATGAATTACATCTTATTAACTTTGTTCCGGTGTTCGATTTAAGCTTCAACGTCGCCCGACCTAAGGATTGAAATTGCATAAGACCATTTATTTGGCATTAAAACGTCCACTATAGACTCTGTCGCTCTTGTAATAGAGTCGGCATTGTGCGGACAGGTCGGGCGGTTGAGTCGTTGTTGTTTTGCGGGTGATTATTAATTTGCTGTCAAATAAAGGGGCCGCTCACTTGGGCGTGCGTGTCGGCACAAATTTCTGCCATACTTCGGAATCGGCGATTATTTTTTTGTTGCCTTGACTTTGGGTCCGCGGTTTGCAGACTGACAGACATTTTAGTGCACTATTATGTCGCGTCATAGGTGGAATGGGGGAGTTTCGCCGCGCTCCACAGATGGCGGCACTGAGATAACATTGTTCTAAGCAATGATCGAATCGATGGCTACATACGAAAAACTATTCGGTCAACTGTCGCTACATGCAGTAATTGATGTAATCTATAGAAAATATTATTGTTATGAATCATAAATAACTCGCTTCGAGTGAACATGTCTGCTGATAATACTACGAATAGATAACAGACTAAGATTAAAAATATAATTCCTTAAAAGTGTGTGCAAATCTGTTGAATTTAATCTAGTACATTCTGGTTCAATTCCATATCTTTATTTCTTTGTTACTAAGATCTGCAAATATTTGTTTAAGGTACTGATGTCTCTAATAGCTTCTGATATATTCGACACAAGACATCTCATATATTCCTTTACATTAATTACGGCCTGTTGTTTTAATTGTTGATGTAATAACTTCTTTGCAAATATTAATCCATTGTTTTTTAAACTATCTATTGATTCTATCTACGAATTCCGTTCAAACTAAGCGGAAACTCAGGCAATTCTAAGCTGAACTGAATGAAAGTAAAATGGAAACGTTTAATTGCTACCTGAGTGTTATTCAATGTAGCGCTGTTGGTACGTGAGTATGTACAGTCAGTAACATAAGTCGCTGAACACTTCACATTTTTTGATAACCTTTTTATGAATTAAAATCTGTACTTACAACTATGTAGTCGTAAAATATAACCAAGTAAAGTCATTTATGCCGAGAAGTGCCATACGATATTAAAAATAATTATTGTTTTGGATGATAAGACAATTCACAAATGTCGTGAATGTGTAGCGACTTATGTTTCTGACTGTACGTGCTTTTAATCATTCCTTATTCATAAGAAACCGCTAATCAACCGTATGTACGTAAATTAGTTTAATCATGTTAATAAGAGATAAAATGTTCATTAAGTTTTTCTATTCATGAGGGTTTTTGTACATATTTTAACTAAGTAATATTGCCACTTCACAAAAAAATGATTTCATTCACTTATAAGTTAAAATATGTAGAAAAAAACATTATGAATAGCAAAACTTTTATACTGGTGGCTGGTTTCTCATATGTGAAAGGCTGTCTGGGTAGGTACCACCGCAATGTCTATTTCTCTCACCAAACAGCAGTGTAAACATACTGTTGTGTTCCGGTTTAAAGAACATTGTAGCCAGAATAACTACTGGACATATTGAAACTTAACAGATCCTATGTCTCAGAATGGTGAGCGCAATGGAATGCCAAGCATTGCATGAGTTGTTAGTAATTCTTCGATTGAAATATCTGCCCTGTATAATGTTTATAGTACTTTAAACGAACAACAGCAGCATCGTGGGATTTAAGTAATACTTTTCTGCTTTACACTGTCATAGCACGTTCATGTTTCGTGTAGAGAACTCTAAGTAATATTAATCATTACATTGTAATGAATCCTAAGTTTACTTATTATCGGGCTATTAAGGTTGTCCGATCCTAGCCTACATGTCCCTAATTTCTGTAAGTAACAGAACTCCCACCCTCATATAAATATAACGACACATATACATAGATTTTATCTCTCTGATCCAATACAAGCTCATTGTTATTCAAGTCAGCCGGCGCACAAACGTATTCGGGTATATTTCGGATGCATTAGGGAATTTTTTTTCACCCCCCCGCCACCCTCAGGGGTGAGTGTTTTGACTGTATTGGTGTTCTTTTGACTATATTTACGATATCCGTGTAAGGATTTTCCGTGTACACCTGTTATGTGTTTTGATAGTAGGTAAATGTTTTTAACGCCCATCTACAAGGTGGACGGACGACTTGGCCAAAGTTGCAGGAAGTCGCTGGATGCAGGCCGCTTCCAACAGGGAACCTGCAACTCCCATGTATGGCATAAGTGTAATAGTGTTGCTAAGTGTCCCTATTTCAGCGGGATGTCCTTATTTTTTTGGAAAAAATATGCGCTCCTCGTGAGTGTTCTCAGTTTTATAACATTTATGATATAAAAACATAGTGAAAGTAACCCACGGGGAGGTTTTCTTAGTTTTATAACATTTATGATACAAAAAACATAGTGGAAACTGTGATAAGTAGGTTAGCAATACCTATAAACTTTTCTCAATAACTTTCTCTTTAAAAATATAAAAACATTAACACCAACAAAATAACTGTTTAATATATAGATAAAAACCCGATACAGGTCTCACATACATTGTAATACATTTTCAATTTCCAATTCACTTTCAAAAGTACTTCAGATGTTATCTATTATTAAACGTGCACTGATAACACACTGTCCCGCTTTAAATCAAGTATTTCCTGCGAATCAAGCCATTTTCTATTTATAAATATCTATATTAGTACTTGTGTGATATTTATAGGCGCGAGTGAAAATAACAGTGATATTTAGTTCCGGACACTGCTAAGAGATGGCGCTAGTTGCCACGCGGAGCAGGTGCGCAACAATATGTAGTTACTGATCTGAATAAAAGAAATTGGATTTTGGCGGCAAATGTACGGTGCGTTCGGTTTTTAAATTGGATTGTCTTTTAAATCACTTTCGAGTTGTGTTTATTGTATAATTGTAAAAGAGGTTATGAATATGCAAAAAATATAAATTTGCACCTATCCTCGAGCGAATGGGTAGAATAGCATTTGTCGCTTTACTAGGCAAAAAATCTAGTCCCAAGCAATTCATCATAATTTTCAAAACATAAATCAAAGAAGATACACCTGGGCATAGAACTCACGACCTCATAATGTATAACCCATACACGTTGAGAAGCTAATGAGTGCGATAATCATACAATATTCATAGAAAATAAAGGGTCATCCATACATTACGTTACACTAATTTCATGTTTTTGACCCCCCCACCGTCCTTGTCGAAGCTGGTCACATTTATAAACTAGTGTGATGTCACATATTTTGCAATTTTAGTCAGAGTTGCAACTATTTTTATGTTACTGCTTTAAATTTAGTGTTGTAATAATTAGACATAAAAATGGTCCCCTCCCCTCCCCTTGTCACACATTGTCGACCCCCTCCTTCCCCCTTAACGTGTGACGTAATTTATGTATGACCCCTAATAAGTATCAGCCAATATTTGGCTCAATTTGTTGGGTGTAGATTGTAGTAACCTTTACATTGGCTTAGCGATACCGCCCCCACAAACCAAGGAGTATTGCCCTTTAAAGGTGAAATCTTTAAGGGCACATCTCACTTATCGGCTTATACAGAATCTTATCAACTGTGCGTGTGAGTTATTTAATATTCGGCTTATAAAAATACATTTATCGCGTTTTCTACGATTTGGTGGTTCCATTAGTCAATTTATTGGGTTGTTTGTTTAATAGTTATGTTTTGTAATAGTTATGTCAGATTACGATAGGCAGTCGTTAGGTATAAAGTTAAATGTATGAAACGACAAACAGTACCTATTGAGTTTGAATATAGTGCGTTGTGATAGAATTTTTTGGCCGGCATACTTTACGACGTCCCGATAAATACTCTAGAACTAGAGTCGAATAGCTTTCCTTTTTATAATGCTTTAGTTAAACGTCCATTTTCATAATTATTTACAAGATGTTATTTGTTGAAAATTTCATAGCGTCTCAATAGAAAATATCTATACGCAACAATTTTCTACAATATCATATTTATTTATTTATATACACTCTATTGCATACAAAAAAATACAGGAATAAATGAAATAAATATAATCAGAAATCAACAAAATATTAAAGTACAATTGGCGGACTTATACCCTAAAGGCAGTGTTACAGACAACCATGAGATCTTTTCTGAATCTTTTCTTTCTAATATTTACAAAAAAGAAAACTAATATAAATAATGTCGCATGATTGGCCTCTATCTCGGTACATTGGTCATAATTAGTGAGTTGATGTGAGCGTGGGCGTCGGTTACGCTCGTCGCTGTCACTACCGTAATAATCTTTATACGAACATCATCTAATGGCTACTTCGTTTGGACTGCTTGTAAATAGTAGCATTTTTTTATAAATTAAATTAAAATGAAATTAATTATGACACGATAGTCGATATCTGGACTTTGGTCAGTGTTAATAATTAACTGCCTAATTAAAAGACAGGTTTTATACCTGTTTTAATCACACTCGTAGAATTCTTTGTGCATTTCGACCTTTGTTGAATTTAGTTTGAGCGAAGAAGAACAAGAATCGTTTGATAACTACTTAATAGTTATTAAAACTATCTTTGAATAAGGCCAAAAGAGTTTGTAGCATTAGTACCTATTTAAAATGCCAAATATATTAGCATGATATAACACCAAAAATGTATATTAAAAATGCAATTGACCAATGTACATGCTTTTCAATCGTTTGTAGAGGTCCGTGCCCAGCAGTGGGACGTATATGGGCTGATACAGTACACGTTTTTCATAAAGAAATATACCCTATACACTTTTCGGAACCCCAATCATCGTGTCTGTAAAATTTGGTAACAGTTAGTTTAATAGTTTGTGAATGCGTAATACAGTGGAGTTGTTTAATACTCATTATTTGTAAACGCTTGATTAATATGCTTATATCTCTGTATGGACTAACTGCATTCAATAACCGAATGTATGGGACAATGGTCTCGTGCGAAACTGCTTGTAGTCACGTGTCCGAGTAAAATACAGTTTACAAACCAGGACAATTTACTGCCAAAACCCTTATATAAAAAAATCTGCAGCGACACATCCTTTGAGTGAAAGGTATCCTGTATAATTTTTTTGTACCCTTGACAACATGTATGTTAAATTGGATTTTATTGAATGATAAAGGGTTGAGCACTACAGGCATTCAAATGTAACATATTGTACTACATACTAATAAATAAATATATCCTACAGTCACATACAGAGTGTAGTTTTATTTATGTCTCCAAAGTATCTGTTGAATGCACACAATACTCGAATTTATACAATGGTCTCGTGCGAAGCGATCTGTAGTCACGTGTCGGTGTAAAAATACAAGAAACCCCAATTTAATGCAGAAACTTTTAAATAAAAAACAAATTTAGCAACACACTTTCTTTGGGTGAAAAGTATCCTGTATCCTTTTCCATATCCTTGACAAGTTATTTGTGAAAAAGTTATATTTACAATTTTATAACGATCAATTAGTTAGTGAAGGGTTTAAACTTTTAAAGGCTAACAAATAAACATTCGCTTATAACATGAATACGAATACTAGTAAATAGTACTAACCTCACATTAAAATCGAGTCTTGTGTCGTGGGTGTCAGAAACTACGATGTAGCAGGACCCGAAACATACCTGTGGGCCGTGGCCACAAATATTTCGGTGCGGAGATCGAACCCACTATCTCGTATCATAAGCGACGTCTAGCAACTGCGCCACGGAGGCTGTATAGCATTAATCTGCTTTATTAACATGCTAATGTCTCTACAATATCCGAATGTATACAATGGTCTCGTGCGAGGCTGCGCTGTGGGCTGTAGTCACGTGTCACGTGTCCGCGCCGTTTGTTTACTGTTGTTGATAACGTGAGCCTTCTGTCGCGTGTTCATGCGCTGGCTATCTGCAGCCTTACTGAATCAACATGTTTATGAGTCTTTTGTCGCTGCAGTTGGAAGTCCCGTTGCCTCATTGGTCAACTGACATGGTGTGGTATTCTAGGGGCCTACTTTATTAATCCGAAACGAAGTTCGAAACTTCGGACGATCGAAGTTTATATACGATACGGATACGGATCGCACCCGCGGCCTCTCATATCACAGCCGGCATTTAACCAGCTGCGCTACGGAGGCTATAGTAAGCTTTTAGTGTTGATGTTCATGTTTATGGAAAGGCATGATGCTCAGTCTCATAAGTTTTCTCCCTCTCAATTCATTATGTAAGGAAATTCACTGTTGAACACAGTCCTCCCCAAGGATCTCCAAACCTGTTGGAAGCGGCCTGTATCCAGCGACTCCCTGCAACCTTAACCAGGCATTTTCCACCTTGTTCCTCATCAATTGAAACCAACAATTGGATCCCATACTAACTACTGACTAGACTACTAGTCTCTTTGAAAGTTCCAATACCATGAAGATCTCGCTTTGTTGTCACAGACAGTATAATAGTGAGATAATGTATTGACACGTTCAGCTCACTCCGGGTCGATGACCGCGTGGGCGTTCGTTTCCCCGGCCCTAATTTTCGCTTATGATATCCATATAGATTTCAGTTCAGACACATTACAGATGTTATTCTGATAAGTCAGATTTATAAGCTCTGTACAGAATCAGTAATATGTATTTATTATTTATTCCTCGTACTTCATCTTTGGTTTCTGTATGTCTGGTGTTTCGACAGATTCTAAGAATAATAATATTTAAAGAAACAATTATTAGGATATATTTTTCTAATAAATTGATATTCTGAGGATCGATTTGTTATATGGACCTAACTTTGTTTATTTAAATTATGACACTTAAGTCAGACACCTTGGCTTCAATTAGTGACTGATTTTTTTTTTGTTTTTCCGCAAACTTTAAGGCTATTCTGTTATTAAGTTGACGAAACATAATCACAATTTATTTTTCAATGTTATTCTCTTAAATATTGTCGCATAAGTTGTAGCGTAAAGAATAAAATATGAAACAAAAACAGACCAATTCCATGTTATTAGAAATTCCAGTTGAATCTTTCGCGAATAATCATACATCTATTTAATAATAAAACATGCCGATACATCTTCGTTATTGCGTGAAAGGAGGAAAAAGTAACAAATATTCATTAGCATTAATATAAGTATGTTTCAATCTTATGTGTACCTACTTCTTCATATTGACACAAAGTGGCCGCAGTGCACCTAACATGCAGTGCAATCCACTCTGAATATCCACTGAGACTTGAGAAATAAATAAATACACCAACAGTCACATACTCCTGACCCCACATTAAGATCAATACAGTCTTGTGTCGTGGGTATCATAAACTACGAGAGACTTTCTGCTGCCCTCCTGATTTTATAGTCCAGCAGTACATCTATGAATTCAAATGTGGTAGATGTTCATGGGCGGCAGTATTCACTTACCTTCAGGTGACCTGTTTGCTCGTTTGCCTGACCTATGCAATAAAAATTGGTCTAAACCTTCCTAAAAAGAAACACAGGACTTCCATAAGTCACTACGAAAGGCCGATATGATATTCCTATCTTCAGTAATTATTTTGTTGACGTTTTTTGTAGGTATTCATATTATTTTATTTCTCGGAGCTGTTGAACCGAACCGACCGGTTCGATGACGTAGCGAAGGCCGTCTGGGCGACACACTTACACCAAAAAAATGAACGCGTGTTATGCCGAAATCGATACCCAATAGGTTTCCTCTGCGTAATTATCTATATACAAGCTATATGGTATAGGTGTTAATTAACAGAAATGTCTGGCTTATAATTAAACAACCCACATAATTTATGCTCAATGGAATTCAGCCTAATTTGATCAGATATGTTATTTGTGTTGATGGCTGTTCTGGATATAGCTACTGATAAATTGAATTTAAAAAATCATTAGCTTTTTCTCTTCATAGATCATGGGCTGTTGAATCGACGACGACGAGGTTACGGTCTGTACCTCTACTATAAAGTGTGATAAGTCTGAAAATAATAATTTGATGGAAAAAAACACGTGAAATTTTTCTTTAGCCTTAAGAAGTCCACTAACTGGACACCACACTGCTGGATTTGGTTTCCTGTGTTTAGTTTAGGAATAAGTTTTCATCCAGCTAGTTCCTAGACTTAATTAGAACATCAGTCTCATTCTGGGCTAATAAATAGTGACGTAAATAATGATTTACCGAAAAAAAATAATGTTGCTTTTAACAAAATACTACGTTTCAATGATATACTTTTAAGGCGAGTTTTAATTAAAATTGAAGTAGTGAGTAATGTTTAATCGGTTTATTACATCTGATTAGTGGATAATAAATATTTGGAAGGTGTATCAACACACCCACCAGGTGAGGGGGCGGGCAGAGGCGTTTTTCGCTTAATGTTAATTTGATCGATTTATTACTCTCGTCCGGATGAGTAGCGCATTAACCTGTTTATATGTCGGATTATCTGTTGATATACATTTAAAGGGAGGGTACGAGAGGGCATCGATGCGTAAAGCAGCTGACCGGGATCTGTGGCATACCTTGGCTTAGAAGGCTCCCTGGAGCGTTCATCACCATTTTTGGAATAGAGGCCTATGTCCAGCAGTGGACAACAAAGAGATGATGATGATGATGATACGGGTGCATTTAAAGCAGCCTATGGACATATTTTTAGCGTATATAGTGGCGACCTAGTTTTTGATTCCTGAGTGACGTCACGGTATATTTGATTGAAAATAAACTTGATATAGGCTTCCACTTTGGAAGGGGCCAATGCTAGGCTTATGAATTCCTATTGCGGAAGATGTTGTTGCTAGCTAAAGATAAAGCAATGTTAGTGTTATGCAAAAGTTTATCAATAAGTACCCAAAAACAAATTTTTAGTATCAGTGGAAGTAAAAAAATACATATATTACCAGCTTAAGTAAATAATAAAATAATAAATATACCCAATAATCCTATACATAGCCCTGACTCCACACTAGGATCGAGTCTTGTGTCGTGGGTGTCAGGATCTACGAGAGTCTTTTCGGTCTCACAAACACCTAAACCCGAAACAAATGCCTGTGGATCACACAAATATTTGATGTGCGGATCGAACCCGCGGCCTCACGTTTCACAGCCGGCGTCTAACCAACTGCGCCATGCATATATTTTCCGTATTTATATCATAAATCACCTATCAACTATGTACACGTTATTAAAATAGCTTGCGTTATCTCGGGTTGGCGCCTTAGGTGACAGTTATCGCTGTTGTATACATACTTTAAATGAAATGTTTTTGAATTATATCACGATTTATAAGATTATAAGGACTTTGATAAACAAAAACAAAAGGAGTGAACGATATATGTATCTATAATGTCATAGTGTAAATACTGATGTTCGATGCAGTTCGCTATCAACAAGTTGCTATAGAATCCTTTTATTTGAAGATTATTTATACATCATACATTTTCCATCGAACCAAAGTCATGTCAAAGGATATTAATTCTAATAACAATAACAAAGATTGTCCAAATCTCAGAGCTGCCATTGAACCTCCTACAAGCTAGAATCGACAGCGGCAAGTATTCTAATTATACCGAGCACTAAATCTCAGACTCACTGGGAAAGTAACCAAATTAATATGCTATGAATATGAGGAGTTGCAAGGAGCATTAAAACGGTGAAGGAAACCATAACATAGCGACTATAAGAATTTCTATAGTAAGTAAATCCACCAACCGCCATTAGGTCAGTGTGGTGGACTCTATGGCCTAACCACTTTCGATTGTAGAGAAGGCCTGTGCCCAGCAGTGGGACGTATATGAGTTGATACAGAAGAAGAGTTGGGAATATACAACATACATAATACATACAGATAACAATGACACAATAACTGCACAACATTGCATCAATCACCTTTGGTATCTCAAACGATTTTACATCACATAGATAAGGAAAAAAAGGCCACAATGCTTAATTAACCCGTCAGATAGGCAGTGTCGATGCAATATAGGTATTGTGCCTCGAAACAAAAAGGTCAAACGGACAAGGCCGTATGAAAGGAGCACGTCGTCGGCTGGTACCGACCGCGAACACGATGAAATTGCGATAAAACGTCAGCTTTCCGTCGAAAATTATTAGCGTTTTAAATTGGAATCGGTCGCTCTAATTACGTTTGCCGAAATTGTGGTAGTTTTTGAAATAAATGTTTGTTTTGTTGTCACGGTTGATGTTGACGTTAAAATAATGAGGATAAGAGAATGGATATCAACATTAAAAATAAAGGTTATGTAACATGACTGACTGTTACCAGACATTAAAAGGGTAATTAAATAGTTCCTTGCTATTGATCTAAAGAGGAAAATCTTTAAGGAACTATTTGATTGCTCATTAAATGTCTCCGATAGCAGTTAATCGTAACAACAGAATCCCATTTCAGCATTGCTATTTGTCTCTATAGCATCTCAGCACTGGTTTTCAATGGCAATATTCTTCTTAATTAACGTTCGTATGCAATGCTAACTCATAAGAGAAAAAATCTAGAATGTTCTGACGACTCGGTAATGCCTCAATGCATGATTGAATAATAGGCAATAGTACAGCTTCTATAAATTTGGAACTTATGGCGTAAGCTATGGCTATACGAGATTACAGGCAGCTAATTACATAATTCAGGTATTATTATACAAGAGCGGACATCGGGAAGAAAATCTCTACGCATTCCTGTACAGGACTCCTGACGCCTCGATTACTTCACAGCTTTAGGAGTCACGAGCTGTGACTAATGATACATCAAGAATTCGTCTTAAATTATGCAAACTTGTGCAACCAAAGTTAATGTATTATAGGATTCAATTATTTTTTTCCTTTCTCGCTCAGTTGTTTTGATTTGATTTTGCAAATAACATAATATTCTTTTTTCATTCCAGGTACGTAAAAGTTATGCGGTGTCGGGATTGTTGGAATATATCTGATGGTAGTCTTTTCACGGCAATTCATGTTACTGCTAGACACTTTAATGCTGGTAAGTTCCAATTCAATTTACTTTCACCATACACCTCAGTTCCAAAGTGTTATATATGTGAAGCAACTTGTCCGATTTTAAACCTTATTGTTCTGTAATAAAAATTAAATACATTTGCTATGTAAAGTTTGATATGTTACACTTTGGAATTGATGTGTGCTAAGACTAATACACTGTAATTAGAAGATAAATAATGCTTGTATATATCACAATGAATACTTCATATCTATACGTGTTAGTTAATGTGTACGTGAAAATATTACAAAATATGTGTGCCTAGAATAATAATTTGTAATATGATATTCGTCATTGAAACATCGACAGGTAGCCCACCTGCGCTCAGGAATTAATTTTAAACAGCAAAAACAACATCTAACTTTAGATGGCATTTTGGCATAAAAGCGAAAAACTTTCTGTGCAAAAATTGTGGCTTACATTTTGACCAAATATAATTTTGTATTACCTACTGAAATTAGTGTTTCTGAAGAAGTTAATAAACCTATACAAGAGATAAAATAAAATCTTCGATATAATAGTTACGTAATTAGATTGTAGTACACGGCTGAGAGTTTCTACTTAGCCCATATTTCAAATTCTATCTGACAATTGAAGTTGAAAACCACCAATTATTTTAAAATGATGTGCAAACAAACTTTGCGGTTGATTACTTCCGACGCGGCACCGTACTCATATCCTCATTCATAATCCGATGAAATATGAAATAGTATAAAACATTGTAGCGAAGGAATACACTAGTCTGTCGGAAATTAGTCGCCGGGGGGAGAGCGGGGAGGAACGGGTTGCGAGCGGAGGGGAGAGAGGGGAATCGTCGTTTCAGATTTCTCCCACCCCCCGACTTCCCCTTGATATCTCCCCGTGTAGGCTGGCTCCAATGCATACTATGTCGGGAGCAAGTTTCGTGCACAAGTGCATTTTCATAGTTGAATAAATAATCCCCGTTGAGGTAAAGAGGGGAATAAATTCAACCTCAGGATTTTGTTTCGTATAAATTATTAACGTGCGAGAGGTGAGGGCCACTTTTGATTTCGTGAATTCAATTAGGATTGTTTTTGATGTTGATATATTTTTTATTTGTAACTGAATAATGATTATATCATGATTATTATTATCCTCGGATTTCCAAATGTTGAATGTAATGTCCGATTCAAATTTAAAGAGCCATTAGTAATATTTTTAGGTCGTGGTGTAGATTATGGAAATGATCCATTTGACATAATTATTGCCAGTAGACGTAATAAAGTTAACTTTAAATTAATAACGAGTTTATTAATATTATAAAAACTAGTTTAAGTACCCAAGTTCCCTGCTAAATCCGCTGTGCACAAAAGACCACATCTAAAACCCCTTTGAATCGATAGTAAAGCTAGAATTGTGAAGCGAGAAAGCCTTTGCAGCGATGCGGACGCAACATTATGCATACAATAGTATTCTCCGGTTTTACTGTCTAACAAAAATGTTGATACTTTCGATTGTGAGACTTCAAAGACTTGCCATTGTAAAGAGCGGTATAATTGTCTTCACTTGAATGAAATGTTTTGTTAGATTAATTTCTTTTGCTTATTCCAAATTTATGTTCGATTAGTGAGTATTAATTACTAGCGGCCTGGCCCAGCTCCATTCGGGTGCAGTTACACTGTTTTGAAAATATTCTATCGCCTGTGTTCATCAGGGTTAATGAAGAATTCTAATGATGAAAGAATTTTTCAAATCAGTTTATTAGTTTCAGAGCTCGTTCAATGCAAACAGATATTGTAGTATAGACTGCGTGTTTAATAATGTTGTAGAAGGAAATAAACTTGTTTGTTGAACAGTAAATACGTCTTAATTGTTATACTTTTGACCAAGTACTACATTTTTATATCCAAAAATATACGAATAATGCTGTTAATAAATAAAATAAATAGACCACTTGAATTCAAAATCGGGCGTTACAAATGAACCTAGAACAATAAGATAGATACACGCGTGTTTACGTCTTACGATGATGATTAAAACTCTTAACTTGTCGGCTAGTGTTAACTAAACTCAAATATTTCTTTCAGTGAATTATTGTAGATATTAAACACATTTATGTACACTGTATGTGATCGCATTCTCCGAAAATACTATCTTATCATATCTCGTGATGTTTATACAAATGACAAATGGAACGTAGATTGTTGTAATTGTTTCCGTGCTACGTATTTTATGTGGGCGTTGGCTTTGATCAACAAGAGTCGTATTAATCACGACCACTTAGTTATTTATTTTAGTTTTAATCTCTTAAATCGTTGTGACCCAAAATAATTTGCTAAATAAATCTACAATTGAAATAATTTACATCATTCTAACTGTATTTAATAGTAATGAAGCTACTAATCCGAAACGCTTTTATCAATAATCTGTCATAATAACTGGACGCTTCTAAATAAAGTAACCCAGTAGAATCGATCATAGGTTCTTAAGATTCCCAGGCTACATTACAGCCCATATGACTACAATACCAATAAGAAAGTTTTCCATTTTTTCTACCTTTGGAAAAAAGGTCATAGCACCTACGGGGGAAGTGGGGGCGCAACACAGTCCTCCTCGCCTGGCTCGTCGTCGGACAACTGTCGCGCTAATTCCATCGTGTCACCGGCAGTGTCCGACCTCGCCCCGACCTCCCCCCGTGTTTGTCATGCGTTCTGTTTACGCTGATTAACTGCGTCACGCTACACGTTGGGTGTTGTGTTTGCGACGTAATTTATACGGGAATGTGATGTTGTGAAATGCATCGCTATGGGATTTGAAAATTGATGCAATGGGTCTAATTATTTGGTTCGTATTTTGAAATATTTCGTGGTGTAGTCGGTTAAGATGAGCGCTGCAAATGATAGGCCGGGGATTCGAATTTGGGGCCCTACTATATTAATCCGAAACGAAGTTCGAAACTTCGTGACGTTTTTCGTTTCGAAACCTACTCTATAACACGAAATTCGAATCTTCTGATCGAAGAATGAATGATTCCAATATATTGGCAATACCTACGAACATTAACAGAGTAGGTACATTCGTATCGTCACAAACTTCGTTCGTCCAATGCTTCAAACTTCGTTTCGGATGAATATAGTAAATAAAAATGTAAATGTTCGGATTGCCGATACATTCGAATCATTCATTCTTCGATCCGAAGATTCGAATTTCGTGTTACATAGTAGGTTTCGAAACGAAAAACGTCACGAAGATTCGAATTTCGGATTTATATACGAGGGTGGTCTGAAAAGTTTCTGACCTAACATAGATACAAGAATTTTTATCTTAGAATTTATTTTTATTTTTTTACATAGTCTCCTTGTGACTTTATACACTTCTCCCAGCGATGCTCCCATCTCTTTAATCCGTCCAAATAGTACTCGGCGTTCTTCTTTAAAAAATAATTATTCACGAAGGTGATTACCTCCTCATTTGACAAAAACCTTTGTCCTCCGAGTGCATTTTTTAGTTGAGAGAACAAAAAGAAGTCGCTTGGGGCTAGATCGGGTGAACAAGGTGAATGGTCAAGCAGTTCAAACCGTAATTCTTGGATTTTCGCCATGGCAATTGTTGAGGTGTGAGACGGGGCGTTGTCTTGGTGAAACAGAATTTTCTTTTTCTCCAAATGTGGCCGTTTATCAGCAATTTCTGCCCTTAGCTTGTCAAGCAATGATGTGTAGTATGCTCTTGTAATGGTTTTTCCTTTTTGAAGATAATTGATTAGGATAACTCCATGATTATCCTAAAAAACAGACGCCATCACTTTCCCAGCCGAAAAAACACATTTTGTTTTTTTGGAGCCGGTTCCTCCTTTGCCGTCCACTGTTTTGACTGTATTTTTGTTTCAGGCGTGTAGTGGTGTCTCCAAGTTTCATCTACAGTAATTAATCGGCGCCAAATCTCGGATTTATTGCGCCTAAATTGCGTCAACAGAGCATTGGAAATGTTCATTCGAACATGTTTTTGGTCTAACGTTAGCAAACGCGGCACCCAACGCGCGGACATCTTTCTCATGCCTAGATCTTGATTTAATATGTGACAAATACGTTCTTTGGACATTTTCATTGCCTCTGCTATCTCTCTCACTTTAATTCGACGGTCGTCTAAAACCATTTGGTGAACTTTAACGATGTTATCGTCAGTAGTCATACTTTTTGGACATCCCGAACGTTCATCATCTCCCAAGCTCGTACGGCCACGTTTAAATTCAGCTGCCCAAAATTTCACAGTTGTGAATGACGGTGAATAGTCCCCGTACACAGAGTCTAACTCATTTTTGATTTACGTAGGCGTATTCCCTGTTAAAAACAAATATCTTATGACAGCGCGGTACTAGATTTTCTCCATTTTCACGAAAATCTTCAGATCGACTCACTCAAACGACTGTTAAATAAAAACTGCGCGTCCAAAATGGCTGAAACTTTCATGTGTTGCTGTCAAAAGATGCATAACTACATTCCTTGAATTTCATTGACGAATTTTGCCATCTTCACGTTCAGGTCGGAAACTTCTCAGACCGCCCTCGTAGTAGGGCCCTTGTATCTGAGACATTTTTTTCTGTGATACGGAAGTATTAATTATTTTTTAATCTCCATGGTACCCTATAGCTATGGAAAAATTCTTGTGAATCTGTTGTACCATGACTAAAAGACAAACATACCAACATAAGAATATACCATTTCGCCGTGATTCATGGAATACAAGGAACTATGTCCGTACGAACGGGATTACGTCGGGAAAGTATTTAACCGTCCTTTTATTGGTTTCGTTCCTGGTAAGAGATAAGCTTTTGTTGTATGACTGTATGACTACAGCTTTACTTGTGTTTTGTTTCGATATTTATTGTACGACTTGTTTTAAAACGACTAGTATCATTTATTTATTCGTGTGTTAAAGTACCCTAACGATTTTTTGGAAATGGACTGTTGATAAAAAAGCATATCTTTTGATAAATAGTTTTTACAAATTATTTTCGAGACTAGTTATAAATTGTATGTCACATATATGTGTAATCCTTTGTTTATTTTGAAATATATTGCACCACGAGTTTTTTTTAAATAAAACTACTTATCATAAACTTGAAAAACATTCAACTTCTCTCAACAGGCTTTTTTTTCTTCTTCACCCCTAACAAAGTTCAAATCAAATTATGTTCAACAAATTTAATATTTTCTGTTACAAAGTGGCTTAATTGAAAAACAAACGTTTAACTTAATAGCAATGTCGCAATATTGTGCTCAAGATGTAGCCTGTAAAAAGGTGTTAGGGGAAACGTCACGGGGATTCCGGGTTCAAATTGGATTTGATCGCCCGTCTAATCTGTTTAAGCTTGATTCTTCCTTTAGGATAATTTATTAGTATGCTAATAACTTATTGATGTATTGTAAGCGTTATTGAGAGAGTCGTTTTGATGAATTCTTGTTTTTAAAATTGATACAATTTAAAGACCACCAATCTACATTTTAATCCTGTTGAGCCAACAGTGGCCTGACAAAAACATGAATTGACTGCCTTTTTATGTGTTGGACATTTTATACTTGCTGTAAAAATACTATATTTTGTCATAAAACAAAAACAAAAAAAAAAATCCTTTGTTTTACAACATAGCAAATAAATAAATATTTTTTTTAAGAGTACATCGATATTTATGAACTTTAGTTGGCAAAAAGTCAAGTTGACAACATCTATATATTAATACGTGATGCAAAAACTTTGGATCCCTTTTTAAGAAAATTGCGCGGACGCAGGAGCATAAAATTTGGCACACTTATAGTTTATGTGTAGGAGAAGTGGAGAATGCTAATATTTTTCAATAATAATGCTTATAAAGTACATTAAATCAAGAAATAAAATATTACACACACTGCCATGCATTTCACACACACATCCATACACAAGTATACATACTCTGGTGTCAAATTGTTTCTTTTCTTTTTCATTTTGTTCTTCTGACATAGACATATCAAAAAAAAGGTTTTATTTGCCTAATGAGGTAATAATATTAATATTAAAAGAGAATATTAATTTTAAATGAGGCAATAATATTAATATTAAGCCTAATATTAAATGTAATATAAAACAAGATTTTAATAATAATGCATAAAAAGTACATTAAATCAATAAATAAACCAGCATGCATTTGACACACGCATACACAAGTATTTGTACACGTATACATACTCTTTGATCAAATTGTTTCTTTGCTTTATTATAGACATATGTAGTTTAATGTCAATCAGAAAAAATTGTTTACTGTGGTTTTGTTGAATATCAAACAGAAAAGATTTATTTTACGAATACTACGTGAAATACTGAGCGCTATCATTCATTATATTATGCATAAAGAAAGTTCTGTAGCAGCAATCTGCAATAACATTCAGGTACAAAAAAATATAATTTGCTATTGATGGTTCAAAGCAATTATTGTAGTTTACGATTTAGTAATTTTGAGAGATACGTACATTTAAATGTGCACGAATTATCAGAATAACAACATCATCATACAGGTAAAAACTTTTTCTCTTCTTGATTTGGTCGAATTTCGATCACTAGGCGACCACTAGTTTAGATAACTTTATGACAAAATACAAGTGGGAATGAATATATTTAATGGCTTTTGAAGCCTTTTATCGCTATTGAAATGATTTAAATTCAGTCTTGAAGTTTGAGTAATTGCATTATGTATGAACTGATATCAAAGGAAGCGTACTTAAAATTGCTATTATTAACCCAAAATAACACTCACTAAATTAGCATTCCTCTTCAATTCGATATTTTCCGTATAAATAAAAAAGTAGTTTGGTCAAAACACATAAACCACTTAATCCGTTCATGTAGGTACATCCAGTAATTCCTCAAGGAAAACCGATTGATCCGACAAATGTATCTTAAGATCGGATATCTTTTGATTTTGATCTTGATGTTAATACGATTTGGGGTGGAGGGTACGCCCGCCCGCCCCGCACTCGTAATTACCGTACATTCCGCAATGAATGAACGGCCAACACTGATGTAATGAGAAAATGTTTTGGGAAATTATTTTAAAGGGGGTTTTTTGTGTGTTAGATTTAATTTTCTGCATTTATTGGTAGATATTTTAGACCGTCGGTAATTTCTAGTTTCTAGTTCTAGTTTTTCAAAAATATTTAATTTGATTTCTTTATCGTCTTGATGAGAAATAAATGCGGATTTTAGGGGCTTTGCAGGCAAGATTATGTTTAGCTACTAGGTAATATCAGAGAGTGTGTTGTTCATATAAAAATGTAATAATTTGTCGAACTGGTTATAAACTTGATCATTAAAACACAATCAAATAAAAACTAGCAATCAAAGTCACTGTGTCAAGGCCGATAAAAAATGTTAACTGTTGTCATATTTGTAGAAGAGCAATGATATTGTAAAACAATTCAACTCAAACGCGAATGTGCGGCGATGTGTTAAACAGGATGAGAGCAAGTACAATAAGCCACCGTGTTGTGTAATTAGCGGAGATATTAAGCCAGCTAATCCAGATATGGGCGACGTTCAGTCTAGTATTAAGCGCTCAACCAAAGATAAATGTTTATCCATTATTGAGGTGCTCTCTCGGATTTCACGGCGCACGGCGCGGTGGCCGGAGAGCGAGGATACACACTACACTCCCTCCTAGTTCCAAACACAAACGATAGATGGCGCTACTACACGACGTGGCCACAGAATACTAAACTAACAGAAGTCAAGCTCCATACAAAGCGCGCTAAATCAACGCACACATTGAAAGCGTTCACCAACACGATATTTCAAATCAGTCGAGACCACTGCGAGCGCGAGTGTCACTCGCTTCGGGCACGCAAATAGTGAGATGTTTTGTGCAAAGATGGAGCAAATGAATACAAGTTTTTAAACTTGTATATAAAACACCAGATTATAATAATTGAATATAAATTTCATAAAATAAAACGTATATTATACAAATACACTTAAAAAAAACTTAGAATAATGACATAACATAACAATAACATACACATTCTCAGCGAGTTCATAAATGAAATTAAAATTTATTTATTGCATTATTGTGTGTTATATATTTTATTTTAAAAACTCAATCAAACGATACGAGTGTTAATAGCACGATTCGTGTTTTCGCATAAGCCAGAGTTAACAACCCTTGCGCGAACGCCGAGCGTAGTGTGCATGTGGCAACAAAAGTGAAGTACATACACAAGCTTGACTTCTGTTAGTATTCTGTGACGTGGCCATTTTGACCGCCATTTTTCCTTTGACGTTCCATTTGTTTTATAGTTTTGGCGGGACCTTCAAACGTAAGTGTGAATTGTTACCAATTTTCATGTGAGATGTTAATTTTTTTGTTTAATTTCATTCGCGCTTAGTGTACCGGAATAAATATGTTAATGGTTTATGACATTAACAGCGGTCACCGTTGTTGTTGATATAATATGTAAGCATTTCAACTTTACGTTATGAATAATAATGTTTATGAGATAATAAAATCTTGAAGGTATCTCTTATTTACGTTTTGAATAACTGAAATGTTCAAATATCGCATTAACTTCACATGTGCGCAGAGCCGCAGACGCTTTGCTAATAATGTAAAGACGTCGTAAAAAGAAGAGATTTCAGACGTTTTTAGTACCGGTCAGAGTAAAGATGTTTTGTTATATGTTAAACTACTTGCTCTGTGGTTAAGTGCCCTTTGTCTGCCACGTCTCTGGTACATTAATTTTTCATAGATATTTGCGTTAATTATGAACAAGCTCTCACTTTTATATGACTTGACTTATTTATTAAAGAACTTATCTAGGTTCTTTGCTAAGTATGAGTGCGACGCTATTAATTTGTTTTTTATTTTTAATACTCATAATATAATACTAAATTATATAGAGAAGTAATTAATTAACAATCTCCTAATTTGTTGAAATGATCAATCCGTGATGCTCAAGCTGAACTCGAACCGCGTCATACTCGTCATCATGACGAATTTTTGAACATTGTATGGTGTTCAGACGGATAACATAAAAAATTAGCTATATTTTATAATCAACTCAAAATATTGTTAACAATAGTACAAATATTACATGATTGTAGCGAATGAGTGTATCGGCGTTCTGACTCGTGTACCTGTATTGGGTTGTTAAAGCGAAGCGTGAAAAACCAATTAGCAACATAATTGTGCGACCGGCGAGTAATGCTCACGGGTTTTGTCGGTTATTATCTTTGGTCTGCAGTGCGACGTGGAACACTTTATTGTGCTCTATCCTCCGGCAATATCTTCATGTTGATATGACGTCATCTTTATCATCATTAGCTGGATTGAATTGTGTATTATCAACGTATATTGTCATGTTGATTCAGATTTCCTAATTGTCATCATCGGCTGGACCAGGGAAGTACTATCTAGTCGCAGAATTTATTTTATTAATTTAAATTGAGTAGAGTATCGGTGGTACGTCACCTCAACCGATGGTGGAAAAAACTTCATAGTAAAAAACTTATTTTTAACCTGTTTAAATCGATTCCTGCATAAATCTACATGATTGTATCGACTGGCAAGGTATGACCATTTCTCGCCTGTAGATCTATTGCATTCCACTTGCCAGCATGAGCTAAGGTGACTTATCGCGCCAGTAGAATTAGATATATTTTTTTAACTATAAAGGTATATCAAATCTACTACCAAACATATGCAGTGCACATTGTTGCACATTGCAAACCCTTTAACAGCCCTTACATTGTCCCATTCTTTGGCGCGTATAGCCGGCCAATCAATAAGTCGGACCCACCGCTTGCATCGCAATAATTGGATTCCATTACTGGCTATAATATACTCTGTACTCGGTGACAATGTTGCCCCTTATACCACATATAGGGTTTATCAAGACTGCCACCGAAAACGAAGCTGGGTGGTAGTTTTAATGGCGACAGAAACTAAGCAAATAAAATTAAAAAAAAAAAAAACATTTTTTTTATGTTTTAGATATAATCATGTTAGGGTGGCAAATTGATAGTTTACGATAAAATAATATTATTAACTAATACGATTTTGAAAATAAAAGGCTGTATATTATTATTTTTGGAAAAACTATGTATTTACCACCCAAATACGACTATAAGAAAAAAGTTTTAATTGCATTGTGTCTGAAGTCACTAAAACTACTACGTAAAACGGCTTCGTTTTCGATAGCCGTGTTGATATATCCTGTATATCAATTGTGGTCATTTGAGTCCATAGACACTTAGTGCCCATTCCGTCACTATGTCGACTGCAATTTTGTGCCATTAAATATGTTAACGAAGCTGTGTAAACAAGAAAAATCAATTAGCTATGGGGTATAAAACTCTTTATTGCGAAAGGTGGGTGGTTACTGGTTGGGTATGTGGTATTACTGCTGATTATTGTTTTACTATGTGTTAATATTTAGCTGAGTATGAAGAGTGTATGGTTTTGTGACTGGTGAATTTTTTCTAATATAGCTAAACAGTCCATAGGTGCCAATATGGTATCTTTTGATATACTGATTATGCATTTCGGTGCGATCATATGTGGTATTTAATAGTTGGGATCATCCATACATTATGTCTTTTTTAATAATAATAATATTTATTTATTCTCTCATACAGAAAAAAGGGTACAACATGTTAAAATTACAAATTGGATGTGAGACTGGTGTCTGATATAGGCAGGGCCTGTGTTTCAGATGACAGGCATATTTAAAAATAAGAACTGTAATTACATCTGTGTATTCGATCACCACGCACTATAACGGTGAAGGAAAATATTGTGAGGAAACCTGCATATTATAGCAATTTGTATGAATTTCTATGGTATGTTAAGTCCGCCAATCTGCTCTAGGCCATCGTGTTGGACTATATGGCTTAACCACTCTGAATCGTACTCTCGATTGTAGAGGCGGCCTGTGCCCTGCAGTGGGCGTATATGGGCTAATACAGTAACGAATGAAAGTATCACGCTAATAACGATACAGTTCCTACTTCCTAGACCTATCATAATATTTCATCGTGATTATTGCGTGATACCTTCTTAGTTTATAGTAAGCTACTTTACGTGTGCAAAGGTCCATAGCGAATTTTTAAACCATTTATACTCGCGAATATATACATAAAAAATAACTGACACTTCCACTAACCCATAACTCGAAGTATCATTCCTTAGCGTACACAGTATATAACATTATAACGTAAAGTATGCCAATTTGGGTCCACATTTAGACGTCGGGTGGGTGCATAAGTGATCCGGCGCATCGTATGCGCTAACGAGATTAAGCCGAATGCCGAGCTCACTCCGAGTCACTGCCGCATGAAACTTTCCGGACCTTTTTGCATTAACATTTAACAGACACTTTGTATTAGTTAATTTCTACGACCTACATGTTTGTTGTGTATACAGACACATATCTTATGTCTCAAGATGGCGAGCTTGTTTTTTGGTTTTGGTACTGTTCATGAGCGGTCGTATCGCTTACCATCAGGCGAACGGCATGCACGTTTCGTCATTCATTGCAATTAAAAAACAGAACCTTGGTCATGGCAATGGACTGTAGCTATTTTCTGAAATTGCTCATTTTTAATGGCTACAAGTGAATTATTGAAGACTAGATTTATTTATTATCATAAACCTTAAGCTATGAACGTTCACCGCTCAATAGATTTATATTCGCCTCACCTAAAGATTATCAAAGCCCCTTTTTAAAAGCGGCCTGCATCCAACGACTTGTTGCAACTTTTAGTAAGTTACCCATTAACATGAATAAAAAAGTCCTGGCTATAATTGCAATTTATTTATTTTTAAATTCGAAGATTTTATTTTGCTTGTCAATGGATAATTTTCTTAAGAGCCACACTTAAGGCTTTGACATTGTCTCCGACATTCCCTCAGCGGGATGTATAATGTCCTCTAGTTTCTCAGCCAGATACACACCCGCTGAGCTTCAAGGTTACCGTGGAGGTCGTTCTAGTTGTCAATGCGATGTATCTGGGTTAACATGTAAATATTTACATACACAGGACGCATCATCTAGGATTGACGTCAGAATTTAGATATCACGTTGTAAAAATCATCATAGGTGATACTCGGGTTCGTGTTGAATGTTGGATAAGAAAAAATTACGTGTTGTGTATGATTTCTTGTTTACGTAGGTATCATTCATATCTCCTGACGGAAATGAGAGGACGCGGATTCAATCTCCGCACCGAGACAAATGTTTGAGAGGCTCACAAATATTTGTCGCAGGGGTGTTTCCAGGACCACAAAGTCTGTCCTTAGTTCCTGATACCCACAACATAAGAGTCGATTTTAGTGTGAGGTCAGGACTATGTACAGTAATACCCCGGACTTACGCGATAGGTGGGACCGAGCGCTATGCGCGTAAGTCGAATTCGCGTAAGTCGGGGTACAATTTTGCATATACCTATAAAGTCATACAAAGTATGTTTAATTGGGACCGGAGACTATAATTTAGGAAATATAAAACAATAATTTAGGAAATAAATTTTAATTTAATTCCTTGATTAATTATAGATTAATAATAAGAAATTAAGACCTTGACTGCGCGGCTTTCAAACAAAAAACGTTAAAATAGACGAGAAAATTAAATCGCATAACTCCGAATTCGCGTAAGTCGAGGTAGCGTAAGTCGGGGTATTACTGTATATGACTGTCGGGTGTATTTACTATCAAATTTCTTGTAGCTAAAGTCATAATCCTTGCCGATTAGTAATTGGCATACTCAATAAAACCATTGTCTGTTCTTGCTTGACGACTTCAAATCAGTGCTTTATAAATGCAATTGTGTCTTGACACTGCTGGTAACAGAATATATCACGAAAGGATGTGACATCATTTATTATGTTTCAGTCTCCAAGATCAGCCGATTTCTTTGTGTGATCTGATTTTTTGTACTATTTCTATTTTGGAAACTGAAGAAATTTGGCCCCCTATAATGTTTGATTCATTCACTGTAGCATGGTGGTGACAAGAATAATGAATAAAAACTGTTTTTAATACCATCTACGGCATATTGGCTGGACTCATCAAAACATCATGTCCGCACCTCGTACTTTTTTATTGCCAAAATCTTCTACTCATCTGACTAGTCGAATCATCTGGAAAGTGTGACGACTTGGTACCGTCCCTGCATGCAGTATGCGCGTATATCGTGTATGCCTCGACCGGTCCTCAAGCGCGCAATTAGAGCATAACTTACGCGTAGTGCGTATTCAACCGTCTTTCTAATGCCCGAGTGGGTACCTACCTACCTACTTAGTACGAGATGACATGGCTTTGTTGTGACGAGGATTGGGTTTAACACTCATAACAAAAGATAAATAGTTT